>JACBAD010001993.1:0-72650 GCA_014281905.1 Aspergillus hiratsukae
GCACTAGACCCCGCCGCCGCACCCCCCACCGAAACAGGAATCCGCCCTGTATTGGTATCCCTCCGCTGCCGCTTGGGGGTTGTCATCTGCACGACGCCCTTGTAGGCGTGTGCGCGCGCTGACGCGGGGATCTTGGATAGGGTTACTGCTGCAGGCGGGATGATTACCTGCAGGGTGTCGTCTTCGTCGCACAGATCGCGGAGGTGGTATGTGACGGCTGCTTTGTCGATTGTCTCTTGGGTGGCGGGGATGCCGCCGCGGATGGCGGACTGGGCGTCTAGTGTTGATAGGGCTTGCTCTTGTGTGACGCGCTGGTTGACTTCGATGATTAGGCTGGAGAGGGTGGTTGGGGAGAGGAAGAGTTCTTGGTGGTCTGGGATTTCGCGGAGGGTGCTGTTTGCGTGAAATGTAAATGTTAGCTTGAATGTCTTTTGAAGCAGGGGGATGAGCATCATGTGTGATGTACTGACCTTCCGTCTACCCAGCCTTCGGGGATGACGCCCTGAATCGCGCCCCCGTAGAAGGACTGCTCGGTAAAGGTAGCCATGTCGTCTTGTTGTAAGTAATGATTTTCTTTCTTCAACGCGGGGAAGCTGTCGGAGATAATCGAAGACCGCGGGACAACGCAATATTCAAAGGGCGACGGGAAGGTGGTCTGGGTGAGCTGAGTTAGCCAAGGCAAGTGTATGGGAAGCTACCTCGGAGCTATTTATCATCCCATTTCTCAGTGTATCTTTTGTTTCGAAGCTGTTGACTGCGGTCGACGGTATTCCGCCGCAGAAATGACGTCCGCCTTCGGTCGTGCCTGGAGGGGTTCCCGTTCGTCTGATTGGTCGGATTTGACTTTATGAGTACCTACTTCCTTGCGGGATCAATGTTTACATATGCTTAGAGGAGGACAGTACCCCTGAGCACAGCTGGGGCCTACATGTGGTAACAGATGCCTACCTTACTATTATGCACAAGAGAAACTGTAAAGACGGTTGTCGGTGCTCCCCTTGCTGCCTCCAAGCTCGCGGATTGCTTGGCGCTGAAGGTACTCCGTACCTCTCTACAAGACGGGAGAAGCGAAGTGCATGGGATAACCCAAACAAATATCATTCTTCACATGTCTAAGAGCTCTTCATTGAACTCCTCCAATGCGATAAATCTAAACTGCTTCCCCCACTTTGCACGAAATTCCTTTCGGCGATAGGCGAAGCTCGTCACTTGCGAGAAACTCACAAGCTCGACGTTCCATCCTCGCTGCAGTGCTCGCTCCACCATCTTCATGAAGCCCCCTGAAAACTCAGCTTCCGCTGCGTCTCCTGTGGCTAGAACAATAGTCGCCGGTTCATCCGTATCCACCAGACTCTCCAGGATCTTCAGGTGTAGAATTTCGTCCACTCCCTGTTCAACCCATCGCTCCTCCGGCGCATCGTTCGTTTCAGAACCGCTGCCTCCTTCCTGAGAGCTGACTCGGGGATTCTTCCGATACTTCAACTGACGCCGAGTCACATGTTTCACCTTGTGAACCCGATCCAATATATTGGCCTCATAGCCGAGCTTTTGACCTTCGTCAATGGCTGCAAATCGATCAGACCCAACCAAGACTCTCTTGGCAGCGGGGCGACCACGCTCGAGAATCAAAGAGAAGTTCTGAAATGAGAGGGGCAGACGCCGGATGCGAGTCTTCAAAGGTATATTGCGAGCTAACTTCACAGAGTCGTGAAAGCCGACCATAATCTATCAAATGCGAAGTTAGTAACAATCATTCCATCATATGATTGTGACATAATACTCACGTTGGACATATCAACAAAGACATGGATGGGACGAGACGCCTGATCGTTCGGTTTAGTGCTTGGAGACCGGCCAACTTGAGCCACGGCTTCCGCGTACTCGGGGAATTTCTTCAGAAGTTTGGTAAGAAGACCGACTCTTCGGTCTGCTGATGATTTATACGCAATAGGCTGCACGCGAATAGGACCAGTCGGCAAGCTCTTGACAATTTCAGCTGTCAGGGTCCCTTCCAACTCATCAAAAGAGGACGGTGGAGTGTCGCACAGCTCAGCATTGGACGCGGGCGTGCGGACTTGAGAGGGTATGAAGGACACGGCACCCCGTTTTTTCAACAAGGGTGGGTCAAAGACACTGAAGTTGCCGTCGGATTCTGCTTCCGCACTACTCTCGGACAAGCTAACCTCAGAAACTTTTGATTCAGGGTTCTGACGAGCGGTGCTGTTTTCTGCTACAGCTTTCTTTGGGACTTGAGCTTGAGAGGCATTTGAACGAAGTATCGGCTTAGGGGCAGCCCGAGAGGTCTGTTCGATAGTATCTTCCGCGAATTTTGCCGTGGCTATAGGTCTCTTGAGAATCTGAACCGGCTTGCATTTCTGAAGCTCTTCAGCACAAGTAGCCCTAGGTGCCTGAGACTGTTCTGTTTTCACGCATGGTGAACTGCGCCCAAGGAGATCCCAGAGAGGGCCAAAATCACCTAGCCTCGGGTAGTTACCGCTCGAATCGTTGGCAGTCTTCTCGGTGGCCTCTTTCTCAAAGGTAGGAGGCAAGTTGGGGTGGCCAGTCGGACGGGATTGCTCACGCCCGTTGTACGCAGGCGAACGGAGCAGATTCAACACCGGAGTGAAATCCCAGTTCGAAGCTATCTCAGCAGACGATGGCATTGACAAGGAACACAATGATGTTTTGAGTTGACGTATATGCTTAAAGTTGTGGAAGTGTCAAGGTGCTTTCCAGATAAGGCGGGGTCTCGTCGGTCACAAGAACGGTAAACTCAACTGGAGCGATAATAGGAACAAAAATGACTAGAGATGACGAGATGGTAAAGAAAAACAAGATGCAAAGGTGGAGCATGTCAACATGGTTGTCGACAGAATCGCACAAGACAAAGTTGCTGCAGACGCATTGAGGAGACGAAGATGATAGAGAGGCAGATCGGGCATACACCCATAAGCCTTGCAGACGACTCGATGGGTGGCGATTATTCTGTCGGCTCCCACCGCCTTCTCTTTCGTCTGAGTTAAAAGCTCTTTTCCGTAAACGGTATAGCCTTCTCGGAGGCCGCAATGATACATAATCCGCTGCAAACATTGATGCAAAACTGCCAAGGATTCACTAACCACATATGGCTAGCCGTTGATCATCCGCGCGTCATCGACATAGTTCAAGTGTTCAACCATGTTACCTGCTCTGATGGTTGTGGCTGAAACTTCAACGTCAGAGCTTCAAGCCTCATGATGGCTGCGCACGAGTCATTGCACGAGTCAGGGAGAAGTTTCGTAATGGTGACGTTGAATCGATCAGATGTCAGTCATGGCCGAGACCCAGGGTTCGGCGACGGCCAGCTGTGGGGTATGGTTGGTTGCAGGCACATGTGAATATGACAGGCATGGTACCTGGCTGGTCGCAATCCTGGTTACAGATATCGCAAGATACAGGTTGCTCAACGACGTCATTGTAGCTGTCAAGTTTCAGAATCCAGAAATGGCAGGCAGAGAAAGATATAAAGGTCTCCTTCGACCAGCGTAGAGCTCCTTCATCATCAACAACAATCACAACTATCGCAACAATCCACAAGCAAAGCAAACACTTTTCGAATTTCAAACAACCTTACTCTGTCCTTATCAAACCATCTTCAAAATGTCTGACGCCGGTCGCAAGGATTTCTCTACCAGTATGTGATATGCACTCCATATATTGCAAGTTTGCAACCATTGTCACGTTCACTAACACAACGTGCAGAGGCCAAGGAGGAGATCACTCCTGACTCCACCAAGTCCACCCAGCAGAAGATCAAGGAGGGCTTTACCGACACCGGCGACCGTGTCGCTCGTGGTCTGCAGACCGACGACAGCAAGTCCGGTCCCCAGGAGGCTTTCGACAAGACTCAGCGTTCCCATGACAACCACGCCCACGGCGGTGCCGGCGGATCCATGTGAGTATCCTTCAAATAGACTGATCTTGTAGCTAGTTCTGACTTGTCTTTGTGCAGTGGTGACAAGGTCAAGAACGCCGTCGGCCTCGGCAACCACTAGATATGCTGTGTTGGAAGCGAATGGATAGCTTGCGGCAGCTTGATATCATGATTCCTTTATGAATTCACGATTACCACTTCGAAAACCATGTCTTCATACCCTTTGTCATTATTAGTTACGAATGATAAGTCTTGATCATTGAAAGTCGCTCACATGTGCCCTTATCCGTATTTCATCTCTTCTCCACTAAACCCTCGAACATCGAGTCCCGTCGCTCAATAAGCTGGTTCAGTTCTCGTTCCAGCTGCCTGTATTGTGCCCGAGCGCCCTGAATGTCCTTTGGCAGATCATGAAACATTTTCAATCGGTGTTCCAGACTCTGGACAACGCCTTTGAGCTGGCTTATTTGCTTCTCTTCGGTGACCAAGTCTTCAATCGTAGGACCTTCGGTGCTGTTTCTTCCCAAAGTTGCTAACCTATCTTGGTATTCACTGAGTTTTGCAGCGAGCATTTTGGTGCTCCTCGACCACTCCGCGGTCAGAGCTGGGAGATCTGCAGGTACTTCGAATGCAGGATCGGATTTGAGTTGATCAAGTTGTTCCTGTAGAGTGGCCAGTTCTTTTTCCAGATATTTTTGCAGCATGTCAACCTTTGAGATTTCCTCCTGAGCATCAAACTCCTCTACCGTGAGCTCAATGATCGACTGACCAAGGTCTTTGGTCCCTGTGCGTAGAGCCCCCAGGACAGCAGTTGTCTCCGCCAAATCGTCGAGATCTCGTTTTCCATTCTCACCGAGACAAAGCTCAAGCTCATCCAGTAGCTCTTTCTTCTGTTTATCCCCAGATTCCTCCCCCGCTTTGAATTCCCGAATCGCTTCCTCGCGCGCACGGTGGAGCAATGCGGCCTCTTCGTCGGCTGCGTCGTTAGCAGCAGCAAGAGCTAAAAGTGTACGCAAAGTGTCTTCATTTCGTTCGAAATTCGGTACCGGATTCGGTGAGTATTGGCGATTTAGCCAGGAATTCACATATGCCCAGTCTTTGGCCTGAATGGCTGCTTGACGTGCCTTTGCGGGGGAAAGGAGCGGGCTGTCCATCGCGAATGTGGTGCAAGTAAACTCCTGATTGGTATGTAAAGCAGCAAGATTGTAACCGGGCTGCAGCGATCAATTCCCGCGGCTAGAATGAGCTTTATCAATTACGACACCGGCGTTCCCATGGGATCGACTTGAAATGTCTATGCGATGGTGGATGTTGAACTGGAATCGGGACGCGGGGATTGTTGTGATCCGGCTTCCCGCTTTCGCTGCAGTGACCAGCTGGATACATCATCCTCCAACAACTCGCCCGTCTGACCATTGTCGGATAGCCCACCATGGAAAGCTACTTTCCTCCGGGAGCTACAGCTAACCATTCGTCCTTACGTGCTCCTTCACCAGCTTCCACTCCGTTATCGCCGCCTACACAGCGATCGAATGCCTTGTCAAACCGACTGACCAGTGTACTGTCGGCCTCCTATGCCGACTCCGATATACGCGATGCGCTGGAGACACTCAGTCTTCGGGGCGTGCACAACACTCCAGAGACACGAAGGCAGCTGCGCTTAGATGTGCAAAAGGAAGTGGTGGAATGCAATGCAGAAATCGTGCGGGACTTTGGCAAGGTCGCGGAGGTGAGCATCTTGGACGGCACGAGAGGGACATGTGAGGCGGACGGCTAACATAGTCCACATTGGTAGCAATTGCAAAGGATCGGAAGCGTGATATCAAGCCTGAATCAAACCTGTGAAGAAATGCGGCAGCACATTGTCCGAGCCAAACAGGACACGGCACCAGTCATCGAGGAAGCATCTGCACTGATGAACCAGAAGAAGGAATCGGAGACCAAACAACAACTTCTCGATGCGTTCGTGAAACACTTTGTCATCTCGGACGATGACTTACTAGCTATTACCTCGGCAGAGGAACCAATTGACGACCGCTTTTTCAATGTCCTTGATCGGGTAAAACAGGTGCACCATGATTGCGAAGTCCTACTGGGAGGGGAGAACCAAAGACTGGGCTTGGAATTGATGGAAAAGAGCTCCAAAAATTTGAATTCAGCATACCAGAAACTCTTCAGATGGATACAGAAGGAGTTTAAGTCCTTGAATCTCGAAGATCCGCGAATCAGCAGTTCAATCAGGCGCGCTCTGCGCGTCCTGGCCGAACGACCGAGCCTGTTTCATAGCTGCTTGGACTTCTTCGCCGACGCACGAGATTATGTCTTGTCCGACGCCTTTCATTATGCACTAACCGATGCCGTCTCCGGCACTGGTGGTGACCGCAACGTGAAACCGATCGAGTTTTCTGCTCATGACCCTTTGCGGTACGTCGGCGATATGCTGGCATGGGTTCACTCTACGACTGTATCGGAGAGGGAGGCTTTGGAAGCTTTGTTCGTAGCAGATGGGGAGGCAATCGCTAAAGGGATCCAAGCTGGCCTGAGCAGCGAACCCTGGTCTCGTATTGATGAAGGCGAAGAGGTTTCCTTTGATGGTCAGAAAGCCCTTAGCGACCTTGTGAATCGTGATCTAGTCGGAGTCTCTCGGGCTTTACGGCAGCGGGTTGAATTGGTGATTCAGGGCCATGACGAGCCTGTCCCCTGCTACAAAGTTGTTCACTTGCTTTCGTTCTACCGAGCAACCTTTTCCAGACTGCTGGGAACGAAATCGAATCTGGCGGACTTGATTCAGGGACTAGAGAAGTTCACATTCGCCCGCTTCGAAAGTATCATGCGCGAGCAAGTCAATATACTATCTAACGATCATTCTGCCTTGGCTCCCCCGGACGACCTTTCCGCACCGGAGTTCTTCCTTGATGCCTTGGAAGAATTGACCTCCCTCATGAAGACTCATGACGCTTCACTCGGGGCAGAAGATGCGGAATCCGAAAGCACAGCGGATAACAAATTCACACCCGTCCTCCGCGTCGCGTTTGACCCTTTCCTGGAACTGGCCAAATCTTCAGCGAGCGAGCTCCCCGACGCAACAGCTCGAGCTATCTATACCACGAACATTCTCCTAACAGCCCGTTCAACGATCTCTGCCTTCCCATTCGCAAGTGCAACACATCTGAATCCTATCTCTGCAGCACTGTCTAGCCTGCGGATGGAATTGCTTGAAATCCAACACCGCTATCTACTCGATGCTTCAGGCCTAGGAATATTGTTGGCTGCCCTCGAGCCATTCTCACCATCGCCGACAACTCTCAAACCGGAATCTGAAGGCAAAGACGGCCACGCGCAGCCACAGGCTAAAAAGCAACCAACAGACATCGCCGCGATAGCCGACCTTCCCGCCTTCCAGCCAGAAGCCCTCATCGCCATCAGCCAACAACTCGATGACTTCCTTCCCTCGGCCCTGACGGATGCCACGGATAACTTGAAGCACCTGCAGAGCGCCAGTTTCGTTCAGAGCGTTACGGAAGAAGCAGTCGAGACTTTCTGCCGCGACTTTGAATTCGTGGAGGGCATGATTATCGGCGCGGACGAAGCTAGAGGTAGAGTCGATATCAAGCGGACGGAGGATGGCAGTGACGCTGGTACTGAGGATGAGGTTGTCACCGAGAGCGGAAAGGGGCTTGATGGTGACAAGCAGGAATCGGGGCTTAGGAGGCTTTTCCCTCGTACTACGGGCGAGATCCGAGTGTTACTGAGCTGATCGCTATCAGACTGCTTTCGTCATTGCTTACGGTGGTAGATAATGTATATACGTCCTTCATCTAGACCTTTATCTGCTCGAGACTGGTCCTTGATGACGAGGTTTACTTCTTGCTTACTAGTGCTAAGGGCAAGGTCACATTACACCGGCGGCAATATACATACTTCATTGCGATGTTGAAGAGATTACGCCCGTCGGATCATAATACCGTAAGGATCGCGATCGCGCTCACTTACGTCGACAGCACAACTAGGGTCTCTGTAGACCTCCTCATAACTCCCGATCACACTCGGCCCTCCTTCCTTAAAAATCTCCTCTAAAGCCTTCAGCCCTTCTTGGCGCTGGGCCTCCCATTCCTCCTTGAGGGTATCGGCTAGCTTCTGACGCATGACGGCATGCAAGTACCCCCTTTCGGTATTAGAATGCGCGAGCGCAATGACAACTGACCCGCGCTCAATGGCCGACAGCGCTTCATGGTGACTCAACTCGCCTGTGAACAGAAGATCTGGCAGGCTGCCGGAACTCATAAGGATACTAGATCCAGACCCCGGGCAGATACCGATTGTGCGAATCTTGATGGAATCGACCGGGGCAGTCTGTGGGATCGCGATCGGGATACCGCCCGGGTGACCGACGCCTTGTGCTATGCGGTCGACGATGGTGGTGAGGGGCTGGGGAGACTCGAAGGTGACGAGACGGCCCATGCCGGCTGATTCCATGCCTTCGGGGACGGGGGTTGGAGATGGATGGATCGTGCTTCGGACGTGGGGGGCTGCGGAGGAGGCGGAGATGGATGCTGGCTGAGGTTGGGGATATGTTGGCTGGGAGTAGTGCTGGGAGGAGGACGCGGAGAGAGAGGGAGAGGAGTCGGTAGATGGAGCAATTGCGCCGGTAACGACGTCGCATAGCCAGTCTGCCATTCCCCCGGGGGTAGCGTCCACAGCTGTATGCGGGGAGTACACACTAATGCCCTCCGAGGCGAGCCGCAACAGTGATTGTTGCTGTGTGTCTTTGAGAGTGAGGGACTTTAGTCCTCGAAAGATGATGGGGTCTGCGGTGCCGCAAATTAATTAGCAAATATGATAGTAGCAAGTAGACGATGCCAGGCACAATGCATACGGTAGGCCACAACCACTGAATCCTTCCGCTTGATAGCTTCATCTGCCACGGCCTTTGTGAGGTCAATGGTCAGAAGCACAGAATTCTTCTGCCGCCGAGTGGGATGGAAGGGAGCTTCGAGAAGCACTGAGTGAGTATTGTATGAGCACTTGGAACACTATGACATAATACAGACAGTCTCACAGCCAGTGTTGTCGAAGCTCTTGTCTGCTAATGTCTCCGGATAGCTGTAGCAGAGTCAGCAAATCGCAATTGAAAAGAATCCGCCGGTGATAGTAGGATGAGGCAAAGTGCAAGCATACAGCTTCTTCATAGAGCTCACAACCGCCCGAGTGAAAGGTGACGAGGTGGTCGACATTGTTGAGAGCCGGCGCAGTGCTACCCGGGGGAGAGGACTCATGAAATGTTCAATAATATTCAGCAAGTGACGCTGCGAAACAGCATATGTATTCAAAAGAAGATTATAGCGACAGGTCTCAGGCCGTATCGAAAACCCCAAGTGATAAGAGAGGGGATATCTTGCGCCACACGGATAGATGCCACACCAGCCACAGCATGCAGCAACCTAAGTGTTCGGGGTAGTCAAGCCACATACTGTAATTTACGCCGTCCCGGACCGAATCCAACCAACTGGATTAGTTACGGATTCCGTCATCCATCTTCCGCAGATTGATAATATCTGATTGACTACTTCAGTATCACTTATCATTTTTTTGAGCAGTTTTCTAGATTATTAGTTACACGCATCAACGCCTTGGCTTGCGTATTAAAGGAACATCCTCGCTGACCCTCCATCACTTAACGCCTGACAGCCACGCTTGATGTACTCCCGCACCACCACTTTGTTAAGCAGAAGCTGCCGGTACCTTCTCCGCACCCCCGTTCGCCAACACTCGCCCTTTTCGATCACTGCACGCTCCTTCGCGGCCATCAACGCAGCAATGGCGGACGCAACGTCGAGTGTGACCCCAGAGCTGCTGAAGAGTAAATTGGTTGAACAACTTCAGGCGCAGGTTGTGGAGATTGAGGATTTGTCCGGTGCGTAAAGTCTGCGACCATGGCCTATAGTATGGACATACTTGACCGAGGGGTGTCTAACTACTTTTTTCCCTGTCATAGGTGGCTGCGGACAGGCTTTCCAGGCGATTATTGTTTCTCCGCAGTTTGAGAAGAAGAACATGCTTGCGCGCCATCGGTTGGTGAACTCGGTCTTGAAGTCGGAGATTGCTGCTATCCACGCCTGGACACCCAAGTGTTACACCCCCGAGCAATGGCAGGCCCTGCAGCAAGGAAGCGCTTAAATCGGCAATATACCAAGATTATGACTATGTCGCTTGGACTAGGGCGAGTTAGGTCATGAAACGTTGTATATTCCAGATGCCCTTATTGCACTTGGGTATTCAACAATCAGGCGCTAGGAGGATTCCTCGTATACATCGCCTCTGACTATAGACTACATATGATGGGAGTTACCATTGCACCATCAACAGCATTTCCCAAAATCACAGTGTGAATCTTTGATACCTATCGTGTTTAGCCCAACACCTTCTCGGCCGCCGAGACTACGTTCCAGTGTTAGTAGATTTCTGGCAGTTAAGAAAATAGTAGGGAATATGCATACCGTTGACACCGGTGTTATCGGGCTCGATATAAGCCTCCTTGACCTTTCCATCCTCGACGACAAGCGCATAGCGCTTGCTTCTCTGGTTCCCAAAGATTGAGCTGCTGTCGAAGGTGACATCGAGCGCCTCCGAGAACTTGCCGGTCGGATCGCCCAGAAAGCGGATCTATCCTGCCTTTTAGCATCCGTTGATTATAGATTCGCAGCATCGTGGGGGAGACTTACACCACTCTTGCCGGTGGCATCAAGGGAAACGCCCCAGGCCTTCATCCTGTTATGTCATCGTAAGCTGAGGTCATTGAAACTCCAAAGATTTGGAGGCCCTTGACGATGGACTATCGGCGACTTACACAAAGGGGTCATTGACTGAGACCACGAAGACCTGACCGGCTTCCTTGAGTTTGGGGTGGCTGATGTATCCTGGCACGTGGGAGCTAGAGCAAGCGGGGCCTTTCATTCGAGTCAATTAGCATTTGACATTTTCAACTCATTGATCCCACGTCGCATTGGATGCTTATGAGACGGAGGGCTTCAAAGCTGGGGCACGCAAACGTACTGAAAGCAGCAGGGACACCGAGAATGATCCCCTTTCCCTTGAGCTCCTTCGCAAGGTTGACTTTGTTTCCAGGTGAATTCTCCACCAGCACGTCAAGATCTGGAATGGCGTCTCCTTTTTGGACGAAGGCTGGCGCGGTGCTGTGAAACAGCGCCCTCCGGGGCATGGCGCGAGGGACGCTGGTAGCGAGGCGACGGGCAGCGAACATTTTGTGAGAAAGATGAACTGTTAAGCTCAGAATGTGGTTAGCAGCTATGGATATGAAAATATGACAATTTCAATTGAGAGATAGGATACCTGAGGTAGAGGATGAAGTGATGGATGTGCAAGGTTTGTGTACCTGGCGTGTTGTTGGGGCTACCTTGATAGCACGGCCGAGGCGCTGTACTACTGGACGTATTTCGTCATGGTCTCCTCTCTGCTGGTATGGCAGCATGGGGAGCCACCTAAGTTCTCAATCAACATTTTGTTCGATACGAATTGTAGTCGGTGATTGTCATAAAGATTCAGTGCATCTGCTTGCTTTTTCCTACTACTGCATAGTCGTTCCAGGGTCTAGGTTAATGTATGGTCCGCAATACATTCCATTATGACATAACTGGTCTAATTTCTATCTAGGTACAGACAGATAAGTCAACTATCTGTCATGAATCGCTCAATCATTGATACTCTGAACTGGCTGGTTGGTGCAGGGTTACTTAGTAGCTAAGTGTTGACAGCCGAGGACTTCTGTCGCTGACGAACCTCTAAATAGGCGTCCGTGGACCAATTGCTCGAACAATAAAGAAGACCAGGGACTCGACTATGCGGGCGAACCCAATAGATAGACTGATAGTGAGTATTTTTGTTCCTTCTACGGATACAGAGACAGTCTTTGCTATGTCCTAGCATAGTAACACGCAGCTTTTGAAAGAAAGGGATTCAGCCCCCTGAACATACTCACTCCTCCAAATTGTTCTCCCCGAACGCCAACTTCTTGGTACTAGGGTGATCTGCTGATGTGGCGCACAGCTCCCTGAAACCCGGGTCTGACCGAACCTCATGTAAAAGTTTTCGTCAACGCTGTCCGCAATAGGGACATACAGAAGATATGGAAGAATCATAGGAGTACTCTTGACAGAAAATGAAGGTGGACATTCCAAGGGTTTAGAAATTTCATCTCTCCTGCCCCAAAAGGCCTCCAGCAGTTATCTTCATATCGGTTGTTCCCACCCCCTCCACGTTCCGTGAGGGATCTGCATGAAACCACATTCATTCATTAACATTGAAATTTGAACGGATATTGGTGCGGGTAGAATATCCGCTATGCAGTCTAATAGACTAATCCTCGACAGTTTGACTGGAGAATCATCCACCTGCCTTATATGGCACTCTGTGGTACTAGCACTACATAACTCAGGTATTTCGCCTACATACTTTTGTAGACCACAAGAAAAATATCTGCAGCAAGTTACAACTTATACCTTCAAGTGGATGAATGAGGGTAAAAGATATCTCATATCTGATTGACCTCTTCCCCACGTTATCGAAGAGGGTCAGGAGTTCAGGCCGTTAGGATGATCATAATGCATTATTAGGCTTCCCCTCGACATCCGCCTATCCTCATCAATACTCCAGAGTCATAACGTCTTCCCCTCCATTTAGTATTTCTTTCTGTCTGCATCTAAATGCGCACTGACGTTACTAACTTCCATCATTCTGCATATCGTAGAGAGGTAGTCAGTGCTGTGGTTTAATAATACCGCGAGAGAGACACAGTATCCAACAAATAATACTAAGTTACTAACTCGCGGGACTCCATACTTGGAAATGTTATGTTGCTTTGCATAACTATGTGTGGATTTTCGATTTTTCATGCCTGCTTTTGTCATTTCCCCCCCTTCCTCAGTACCAAGTAGATACTTATTGGGTCCCCACTACTATTCCCAAGGACCGGTACTCGCCCTCTTTGTTCTTATCCCCTCATTGCTGTCTCTCCTTGCATTTATCAGTTTTAGGGAAAAGAGAAGCCTAAGAAGACTGTTTACTGATCATGTTGATTAACTGTTCTACCTATATTAATCAGAAGTAAATAATAAAATCATCTTGGAGGAGGACTTGGCAGTCACTAGCTAGGATGAAGACCACGAAAAGTGGTTCCCACAGCTCTTTGTGCACGAACCGCGGAAGAACAGTTATTCAACTCCTCCAACAACTCACCTAAATCGTCCCACTTTATCACCACGAACCAACTAATCAATTTATTCCCACCTAAAACTACTGCTGCTGCTAAGTGCTAACACCACCAACTTTTTCAACTACTACTAAACTACCTACCATTCGACTAACTCGACCTCTACCAATTCCTTGAACAATTTCTTCTTCTTTCTCTCCTCTATTATTTTCCAGCATCATCGTTTCTATTTGCATCTCGGCGCAAATTATAGCGCGATCTTTATTATTTCCCGCCCGTTCTTCTCAAAGAGCTGCGACTTGGTGAGCTTGTTGCTTGTTCGATCGGTCGCGACCCATCTAGCCCACGATGGAGGGTGGCCAGACCACGACCAACACCGCCCCCGCTGGTAACTCCAGCGATTTTGTAAGTGTTGACCCTGGAAGGATGAAGCTTTTCTTCCTAGAAGATATTTGAGCTGCATGATAATTATCTCTGCTGTTCTGAAGCTGACAAGATGTACTACAGGTGCGGAAATTGTACAAGTGAGTTCTCCTTTTTTGATTCTTTGGGGAAAAATCTAGCGCTCTGCCTTTTCTCTCTCCTCCCCTCCGTTTGTCTCGACTGCGACCGGTTAATCACCAAAATGAATCGTATACCTTGTGGAATGTCTCTAACTAGTCCATTCGTTGTACAAGAATGTTGGAAGACCCTTCGTACTCGGAAATCGTTCGCTGGGGAGACGATGGGGATAGTTTCGTGGTCCTCGAGGTCGGTTGCTTCCTCCGCCTGTTCCCGTACAATCCGTCGGTGTGCCCGCTATCAAAACTTTTGAGCTGACCGTGTTCCTTATCGCAGTGCGAGAAATTCACCAAGACCATCCTTCCGAAACACTTCAAACACAGCAATTTTGCCAGTTTTGTGCGGCAGTTGAATAAATACGACTTCCATAAGGTCAGACAAAACAACGAAGAAAATGGACAATCGCCGTATGGACAAAACGTAAGGCTTCATGCCTTGATCTGTCAAGAGGAACAATTCTGACAACAGATAGGCATGGGAGTTCAAACATCCGGAATTCAGAGCGAACAGCAAGGAATCGCTTGATAATATCCGACGGAAGGCGCCGGCGCCTCGAAAGCAGACTCAGACCACCGACGACTCAGTTCCGACCCAACAGATCGATCTTCTGAACCAGCAGATCGTAGCGCAGCAGCAGCAGATCCAACACCTCTCCGATCGATACGCGCAGTTGACGGTTGATCATCAGCTCATGTTGCAGGAGCTGATGAGGGTTCAGAAGACGGTTCTGAACCATGAGAATGTCATTCACCAGGTGATGAATTATTTGCTATCCGTAGATGCTCGCCAAAGGCGCGATAGCAAAGCGGCGGCAGCCTTCCAAGCTCAAGGGCAAGGCGGTTCGAACGTGAATGGGGCACAGGTAGACGATGTGCCGTCCTCTCCCTTGCAACATGCGTCGAAGCTACTGAGTAACATGAACGCCGAAGTTCAATTCAATTTGGCTGGCATGGAGTCGGTGGGCGAACCTTCGAAATCTGCTCCTGTTGTTTCCACCCCTGCACTAGAGGCTGGGCCGCGGAATGGGGTAGTGCGTCCGCCTACAGCCGCAGGTGCAAATCCTTCCAACATGTTATATCCAAAGATGAATGGCGAGATCGAGCCGGTTGTCTACCCTGTCGGTGCTACCAATGGAATCGATCCAATGTACGGTGAGCATGTGAACAATGTGCCGTATCCTATGCCTCCAAAACAGGAGGTGGACGACACTCGCCGACAAGTTCCCGACAATCGAAAGAAGAGCACAAATGTTGATCCTGGATGGGTACGCAGCCCACAGATTCTGCTGGTGGAAGATGATGCAACGTGTCGCCAAATTGGTGGTAAATTTCTCTACTCTTTCTCTTGTGTTATTGACACAGCGGTCGGTTCCCTTCTTTCACCGTATGGATGCAAAGCAACTGACAGTCTTACAGTTTGACGGACTGGAAGCGGTGAATAAGATTCAGGATGGATCAAAATACGACCTGATTCTGATGGATATCATCATGCCAAATCTTGACGGGGTCTCTGCATGTCACCTTATTCGCCAATTTGACCGGACACCTATCAT
This sequence comes from Aspergillus hiratsukae, assembly GCA_014281905.1. Classification (NCBI taxonomy): domain Eukaryota; kingdom Fungi; phylum Ascomycota; class Eurotiomycetes; order Eurotiales; family Aspergillaceae; genus Aspergillus; species Aspergillus hiratsukae. The sequence continues at coordinate 15,253 of JACBAD010001993.1, forward strand.
CGCTATGACCTCCAACATTAGAAGCGATGATATTCAGCTCTACTTCCAACATGGTACGTAATCCTTTAATCCCAAGGAATCTGACGCTTGTTTACTAACGCGCACTAGGCATGGACGATGTGCTACCGAAGCCTTTCACACGAAAGAGCCTCTTGGACATGCTTGAGAAGCATTTGGTTCATTTGAAGACCATTCCGCAAGGCATGGAGACTTCGCAACCCACGGCACCAGTCACAATGGCTGCTCAGACCTCGGCTGCCCACTCCGTCAAGGAAGACAGCTCCCCTGGCCAATCACCAGCCACGTCAATGAATAATTGGCAGTCGCCTGGCCAGTTCCCAGGCCTCCTTCAACAGGTTCAACCCCAATATGTCCCTGCGACAGGGGCCCCAGCCGCCTACGCCGTGGACCAGAATGGAGTGCAATACCCGGCGCCTCCAGTGGCACTCACTGCCGCTGCTGCGGCCGGGCGGCCGCCTCATCGGCGGCAGATATCTGAACTGTCTAGCGCCGCGGATAATTCAAATTTTGCGAAGCGACCGCGGATGTACGCTCATCCGTCACAGCCGATGGTCAACCCGGCCCAGGCTACCCGGACCGGCTAAGCTGAGAACAGTCGGTCACTTCGACTGAACACTTCTCAATTTATGCCAACTTTATCTCACCTCCGCTCCTCTCACCTCTGCCTCAACATACAGCGGATCGGTCCTCTTTTCTGCCACTTTCCTCTTGTATGACGATCATTGCCTCGGTATTTGTGATTTTTTGTCTCTTTGTTGATTGGCGACTACGGCGTTTGCGGAGTTTAGAGTCCTTTGCATTGATTGCAAACACTATAATAGGCGCATCCATCACTGTCGGAGCTCTTACGGAGGTGGAAGTTGACGGGCGCTGTGTAGTATCAGCTGTCCTCCCGTCATCGTTGCATTATTTTTACCTTCACGTGTTTATACTTGGTTCTCTAATGTCTTTCTCTATCATAATCTCTTGTTTTGCATGGAAGGATGAAATGCGATTTTTGGCCAGGAATGCTCTGTGATCATCTCAGGGCTGTTGCTAAGATATTGAGTCTGCCTGGCAACATTCCTTCATCATGTCATCTACATCGGGAACAGCTTATTAGAAGATACACACATATTAAAATCATTTCAATACGCTCAAACCCCTTCATATTTAAAGTAACGGTGCTCTCAGTGGTTAAGATTCCCGCTAAGTCGAAATCTCCGATAAAGAACGGCTACGTCCGCTTCACAAGATCGGGGGTTCATCAGCCGTCAGGCCCGTCACACCTTGTTTGCCCTATCTAAACTGTATCTCTTGCATTCTCCACGTTAACGCAAATCAGTTTTACATGGTTCTAGACCGCTGACCCTTGACAGGGGGAATCTGCTCGAGTCCAGGAGGGCCCAGGCCTTTGGGATTGAGTTCTGGACTTTTCGAGGCTGGAGCACAAAAAAGATTGTGGCTCATGAGAAGAGAAGTCACGTGAAAGCAAACAATGCAAACATGGTCGCTGACACTGACCGCCCGGAGTGGAAGTGGGATGGGGATGACTCCTCGCATCGGGCTTGGCACAATTTTTGTGGATGAAAGCTTGCAGGGCGGTACTTGTGAGCTCTGGGCGCGGTCGCTGGCAGGGAAAACTTGATAGCCCTTAACTTGATCTGCATATTGACTAGCTGCGTCATACTGGCTATAGTCTCGGTGATTCAAAGCCTGGGCTATTCGGTGTTTTCTTTATTCTGAAAGCGGGGTGCAGATTAAGCTGAATTATCAATGTGAGTGCGGAATACTTCAGATTGCGCGCAGCTGGCTCTGACCACGTTCTTCTGCCAGATGGGTCCCAAAAAAGGCGGCGGTGGGCAGGCGAAGCAGAGGGGCAATGCGACCGAGGAGGTTGAGGAGACATTGCAGGCTGTGGTATGTTCATTGTATGCAAGGCAGCCAGCGCACTGGTACTGCCGTTGGCTAGACGATGGGACGACGATGGCTGATTTTGTGTGCTTCGGCGCTCTCTAGGTTCTTGCTGATACTTTCGAAACCAGATTCGAGCCCTTTACCCTTGAGAAGCCTCGTGTATGTTTGTCCGTGATTGAAGCATTTAGCGAAGGAGGATGTACCAGACGGTCTTTTCCCTCTTGCTGACGTCGAGCACAATAGTGCCTCTTGCCGCTTGCGAATACGCCGTTGATTGAGTACACTTTCGAGTTTTTGGCCAATGCCGGCGTTGAGGAGGTCTTTCTTTACGGAGGGGCTCATTCAGATCAATTAGAGAGATACATCAAGTATGTTGATATCGGTTTTGATTGGGGGAGATTGACTGACTATCGGCATCTGCTGAAGTGAATCGAAATGGAGAAGCAAATCGTCGCCTTTCAAGCAATTGACTTTCCTGAAGTCAACATCCACTTCAGTTGGAGATGTCATGCGTGATCTTGATGGCAAACACCTCATCACCGGCGACTTCATTGTTGTTAGTGGTGATGTGATCAGTAACCTGCCCATCGAAGGCGCACTGGCGACTCACCGTGCTCGCCGCCAAGCAGACAAGAATGCAATCATGACTATGATCTTGCGCGAGGCTGGTCGCAACCATCGCACAAAGTCGTCCTCCGTGTCTCCCGTGTTCGTCCTCGATCCCACCAAAGATCGTTGTTTACACTATGAGGAAATTGATCATCATGCCGACGAGTCATCTCGCCTGACTATCGACACCGAGCTTATTTCATCTCATGCGGAGATCGATATTCGACAAGATCTGATTGACTGCAATATTGATATTTGCACGCCTGACGTGTTGAGTTTGTGGTCCGATAGTTTCGATTATCAGGCTCCGCGAAAGCATTTCTTGTTCGGTGTGCTCAAGGATTATGAGCTCAACGGCAAAACCATCCACACGCACATCATCAAGGATCACTACGCAGCTCGAGTGAGGAATCTGAAAGCATATGACGCAGTCAGCAAGGATATTATCTCCAGATGGACATACCCGCTGTGCCCGGACACAAACTTGCTTCCCGGACACACCTACGATCTCCGCAAGGGCAATCTATATGCAGAACAGGGCGTTACTTTGGCGCGCTCATGTGTCGTTGGGCGCCGAACGGTCATCGGGAAAGGCACAAGCATTGGTGACAAGACGACAGTCAAGAACACAGTGCTTGGAAGGAACTGCAAGATCGGGAGGAATGTTACATTGGACGGTGCCTATATATGGGATAGCGTGGTGATCGGCGACGGCACGACGGTTCGGCAGGCTATTATTGCTGATAAGGTTGTGGTCGGCAATAATTGCAGCGTTGAGCCTGGCGCTCTTCTCTCATATGAAGTCAAAATCGCTGATGGCGTGACCGTGAGCGAAGGCAGAAGAATCACAAAGGCCTCGAGAGAGGAAGACGGGGGTCTACCAGCGAATGAACCGGATGTGGTCGGTGAAGGAGGCGAAGGTCACGAATATTTCCATGAGGAAGACGAGGACGAAGACGACACTGTATCCAATGCTTCGTCAGGACTGGGTACGCACATTCCCTTATCCTCATCACCACTTTTGAAGGGGTATCGAGTGCTAATATCTTTTCAGTGTACAACATGGCGCAGCTCTCTCTTTCAACAGAATCTATCTCTACTCTGTCCTCTGAGATTTCTCATTTTGGGGGATCTCGATCCGAGAGCTTTGGTACTTCATACTCTGAAGAGGAGGATTCGGACCATTTCGTCCATGACGCTGCAACAAGTGTCTACGACAGCTTGAAAGAGGGTGTCACATCGGACGTTGTGCAGTTGGAATTGGTCAGTTTGCGGATGACTGCGAATGCCTCCGACCACCAGCTCCGACGAGCTGTCGTCACCGCCTTCATGAAGCGAACTCAACAATTGATCGAAGGAGGAAAAGGTGCTGGTGAAGCAATTCGGGACATTTTCAGCAAATATCGCGAGGTTGTCGAACGGTGTATGTTCGATCGAGACAGCCACCAGAAGACCGACCAGGTTGACTTCTTAGTCCTGCTCCAACAGGACCTTGTACATCGACCTCGCGGCGAGACAGTTCTACTATTCGCTGCTAAGGAGCTGTATGATTTGGAGCTCTTCGAGGAGGAAGCCTATGAGCAATGGTGGGCCGATGAGCGGTCCAGTGCCAGCGAAGAGATGAGGCAGGTGCGGAGTCAGGCTCAACAGTTTGTGGACTGGCTCGCCAATGCCGAGGAAGAGGAGAGCGATGAAGAGGAGGAGAGTGAAGAAGAGAGCGATGAGGAGTGAAGCCGAAGTCAGGCACTACGTAGTCATGCCCTTGGAAAAGAGGGGACGAGCAGGAACGAGTTTTGCGTTATCAGGGAGTATATCAACATAGACGAGCAAGTTATGATATTCATTGATGGCCATATATAATGTCATGATCAAGATTCGATGCGTTGTCATGTATCGATCTCCTATTTACAGACAGAGTTGATTTCGAATTGAGCATCGTTGCCTGGCTGCCTAAGACTAGTAGCCTGAACATGGCTCCAAGGTGTCTATTTAAGCACAAGTTATTTAGCGCAGTTGAAGAACCTGCAACATACACTTCTCTTTGCATTGGAAATTGACAGTCACTCTCTTCATGCTCTGGCTAATAACTTCTATCTTTCACTCGTTCTACCCATACTTGAAGCTATCTCTACTGGGCCTTTCGCGGATGAACTGACATCATTGCTTCTCCCATTTCTCGTGTTCTAGTCAGCCGGGCGCTGGGGCGTCTAAGCAGGCGCTGCAAGATATACTGAGAATACTCAAGGAGTCCCAGAGAATCAATGGTAGCAGAGTCAAAACCTCGAAGGATATCAAAGGTAGGCTAATTGTTGAGCCCGTTGAGGCGTACTTCTGATTCCTCTCCACACGGGGTGGCCTTTGCGCGATTTCTAGCGGAGTCATCCGAACAAGATTTCCTTCCCTTATGACTGGGAGGCTTGCTGATCTCTCGGATCGTACATATCACCAAGAACATCACTTGTTTCCAACTCATTCACTCATACTACATACTCCACATACCCCTGCACGCTTCCCCTTGACACTATCAGTCAGTTGAACAATTAGTGATTGATGTCTTGGGTAACAGTGCACGCTTGCTTCTAAATGTTCAGAGGCCCCACACCCGTGACGTCCAGCGGCCATACGTGATAACTAATCACCCCTCGTTCTCTCCCTTGACGCTGAAACTCGATAAGCGACGCAACGACCCGGTTCGGTGCTAGTGCTGCATAGTCCCGTGTACCCTTTCATCGCTGTCGTCGCTGTCGACACCATCTTCGGTTCCCCTGGACTGAAAGTAGTTATCCACTTTTTTGGTAAGCTGCGACTTGTGTTGTCCCGGAAAAGAAGAAGGCTTCGAGGTACAACGTCGAGGCCTACTTCTTTTCTAGTCAGCACATATCGGCTTGCCACGGAATAGATCTTCACCACGCCTCCTCTAACGAGGAAAAGGAAGGCGGCCGAGGCGGCGATAACAGACCAGGAACCATCCATAGCCGCCACCGAGGTTTCCGTCGCTGATTCGCGAACCGCCACCGGAAAAACTTCGTCAAACAAGAGGACTACTCGCAGAAAGGATAAGCTCGCGGACCAAGATCCTGACACAGATTTGATATCGGTGGCGTCTGAGAGCGTCCCTGTTCATAACAAGCAAAAGGCAACTGATCTGGCCACGCCGGCTTCCACCAGCATGGATTCAGACGATGATTTTATGACGGACGTGTCCAGTGCCGATGACTTCTTGGATACACAGGGAAGTGAAGATGAGAGTCTAGGAGAGGGTATGTTGCAGCAATCTTCCGTTTCGTACTTCGCTAACGCGATCTTTCTTCGGTTGCTAGAGTTCGGCGACGAGTTCGACGGCGGATTCTCTCAAGATAAGGATCTACTAGGGAACACAAAGAAGCCATATGAAGTCGACTTCAGAGTTCTGAGCCCGGAGGATATCGATCGAGAGCAGTGTCAGCAGGTCAACGAGGTCTCGCAGATTTTGGGACTGCCACCAGAGTCGTCCTCTATCCTATTACGGTTTGGGAGATGGAACCGAGAGAAGCTCATAGAGTCCTACATGGATCATCCGGAGGAGACACTCGAGGAAGCTGGTCTTGGGACGAACTTTGATGGGATACCGAAGACAGAGGTTGTACCGGGGTTCATGTGCGACATTTGCTGTGAGGATGGCGACGATTTGGAGACGTATGCTATGCGCTGTGGACATCGCTTCTGCGTCGACTGCTACCGACATTACCTCGCGCAGAAAATCCGTGAGGAGGGTGAAGCTGCTAGGATAGAATGTCCCGGGGATGGCTGCCGTATGATTGTGGATTCAAAGTCACTGAGTCTTCTCGTCACCGATGATCTCAAAGAGAGATACCAAACGCTGTTGATGCGGACTTATGTTGATGACAAGGAGAATCTTAAGTGGTGCCCGGCCCCAAACTGTGAGTACGCGATCGACTGCCCCGTCAAGCAGCGCGATCTCAACCGGATCGTGCCCACGGTGCAATGTGCCTGTAAGCATTTCTTTTGCTTCGGCTGCACGCTGAACGATCATCTACCGTCTCCCTGCACGTTGGTCAAGATGTGGCTCCAGAAGTGCGAAGACGACTCGGAGACGGCCAACTGGATCTCGGCCAACACGAAGGAGTGTCCCAAGTGTCATTCAACGATTGAGAAGAACGGGGGTTGCAACCATATGACATGCCGCAAATGCAAGCACGAGTTCTGCTGGATGTGCATGGGCCTGTGGTCTGAACACGGCACCAGCTGGTACAACTGTAATCGCTACGAAGAGAAATCCGGATCGGAAGCTCGCTCGGCGCAGGCGAAATCTCGAGCATCTCTCGAAAGATACTTGCATTACTACAACAGATACGCTAACCACGAGCAATCTGCGAAGCTCGATAAAGATCTCTACCTCAAAACAGAAAAGAAGATGACAAGCCTACAATCTCAATCTGGTCTATCATGGATTGAGGTTCAGTTCCTCGATACTGCGTCTCAGGCGCTTCAGCAGTGCCGACAGACTTTGAAGTGGACTTATGCCTTTGCATATTATCTTGCTCGAAACAACCTGACGGAAATCTTCGAGGACAACCAGAAAGATTTGGAGCTTGCAGTGGAGAGCCTCAGCGAAATGTTCGAAAAGCCCGTGCCGGAATTGGCCAATCTGAAAGTTGATATCTTGGACAAAACGGCTTATTGCAACAAACGCCGAGTGATCCTTCTTAGTGACACTGCCCAGAAATTGAAACAAGGTAAGCCTCATTACATGATGTTTGATGCGCGATATGGGACTGACACTGGCATCTCTCCAGGGGTATGGTCATTCAATGTTGAATGGTAGACTATATAGAGCCGACGGACACCGAGCTGTTCCCGATGTTGATATTTCCGTCAAAGTTGGCAAACAGGCCAAATGTGCATGGGATTTCTCACGACTTGAAATGATGACAGCGCATATGATTTCTATTTCTGATTCATACAAGATCATTACATTATCTGTTTACACCTGGTGTGACTGTCTTTACTGGAGTTAGCGAGGCGGTGACCACCATTTCACTGTATCAGTTAGCAATAAATGCATTATTCTCATCTCTCTTCAACTGATCAGTTGGACAATGGGTAGGGAGTGAATTAACTAAGGGTTTAACAATAGATTCTAGGGAAGTAGACATAGCAATTACGTGCAATGGTTCTAGTTCCACGGAGGCTAGCTAGTTACTAGTTAGGTAACACTATCACTTGACTGAGAGTCGGGGTTCAGAATCTGATTAATGGGATCAGATAAGGGCGGCAGCGCACCAACGGCTTGGTTATTTGGTTCCCTCCGGACTCGGAGGGTCCATTGATCATTTGATAAGATATCTGGTTCTGGGTGGCGGACAGGACATGTTTAGCAGACGCTGGCAGGCAAAAGTTGACAAAGCTTTCCGGAAGAGAAAACGCGCTGGCTGCATGGAAAGATTCAGCTGCTCCTATTATTGTCTTTGCCTGTGCTTCTCGGATAGGATTTTCGAGGTTTGTACCTCTCCACAAAGGTATGCATGCTGAAGAAACTCCGTCATCGGAAACTCGGAGTAGTCTGGCCTTGATGGATGATTAAGCAGCGCCACGACCTCATTATTAGCAACTAAGCATGATTAGATGGTGCTCCTGGCAACAGTATATCGTGCCAGAGCAATGTATGCCAGATCTAGAGTAAAATCTTCTGTACTTCATCTTACTATCTTCAACTTCAAGAAAGTCAGTAGCACGCTCGACTGATTTGGTCGAGTTTTCTCACGTTCAATCCAGCGGTGGAAATACGTAGTGACTCTAGCTCCGCGGCATTCGACTTTAGCGCAGCAAACGAAAAAGAACAATAATTTCCCCAACCTGGATTTTCCAGAAAGATTGTCACCTCCCGATCGGTCTGGTTCTACATACATCTGGTCCTCTCCTTTGCCTTTCGCATTGGAATCCATGACTTATTGCTCCCGTTGATTAATTTCTACTTGTGACCCATATCCGTTTCTCCTATCGTCGTCCTCCCATTTTTTTGCGCCCAGCTCGCTGCTCTTTGCCGCAGGCTCAATCCAACCAAGAATCGTCGCTACTACCAAAGTTCGCTATCGGCATATTGAAAGAATTTTCGGACAAGCTCGAAGCACCCGTCTTCCTGGTCTCTCCTCTCCTCCTCTCAACCTTTTTCAATTTCGTGCGGCTCCGGCTGCGTCCGGAGCTATTAGAGCTCGATGGCGGTCCCCGAGCACGGCGAGCAGATCCCAGGGCAGGAATATGAGTATGTTGCTATATCCAGCAAGGCTTCACCACTCCATATTTTCCGCATTGTCGGTATCGCAAGGAGAAGGCATTCTAAAGCTCACTTCCGCGAGTCGACTTCATCACTCCCATTCGCACTGCGGGTTCCCAACGACACTCTGCTAATCTCGATTCGACGACAGTTACGAAGCCCTTCCGTCCAACTATGGCCTCGGCCGGAACATGCTGGCTGGTGCATTTGCGGGGATAATGGTATGTCGCCGTTGAAAGAAAACTGGGACTCTTGCGATTTCTATGGGGCGATACTGACCGGAAGAAAGGAACACGCTGTCATGTACCCAGTAGACTTATTGAAGGTATGTTCGGTCCAACGAGAATCATTCTCCTTTCGGACGCGTAACTAACATCGTGGTGGCTACGGACAGACGCGCATGCAAGTTATACATCCTACAACCGGAGGGCTCTACACAGGCTTGACCAATGCGGTCTCCACAATTTATCGGATAGAGGGTTGGCGGACGTTATGGAAGGGAGTCTCGAGTGTGATTGTCGGGGCTGGTAAGGATGCACATGTCACTGACATGTTTTGGGGATGAGGAAAGGCTGACAGTCGTGATTCGGCAGGTCCGGCGCATGCCGTGTACTTTGGTACTTATGAGGTTGTCAAGGAAATGGCCGGTGGAAATGTCGATGACGGCCACCATCCGCTTGCTGCCGGTAAGTGCACTCATTCATAATCCTGTCAATGCAGGACAAATACTGACAATTTTCAAGCCGCTAGTGGAGCGGCGGCCACCATTGCCAGCGACGCTTTGATGAATCCTTTCGATGGTAAGTCGCCTTCGATCGCCTGCCCATTTGACTCCTTTGACGCCTGGAAATAGTCATCAAGCAACGGATGCAAGTACACGGCTCTATACATACGAGTCTTTTACAATGCGCCAGGTCTGTTTACCGCGCCGAGGGCCTGCAAGCATTCTATGTCTCATATCCCACTACACTCTGCATGACGGTGCCTTTCACGGCTACTCAATTCGTGGCGTACGAGTCGATCTCGAAAGTGATGAACCCGTCCCAGGAATATGACCCTTTCACCCACTGCATCGCTGGTGGTCTCGCTGGTGCCTTCGCTGCAGGTCTTACTACTCCTTTGGATGTTGTGAAGACGCTTCTTCAGACACGTGGGTTGGCACAGAATGAGGAGATTCGGTCGGCAAAGGGCCTGTTCAATGCGGCGGCCATCATCAAGCGCCAGTTTGGCTGGAGGGGCTTCCTACGTGGCGCTCGTCCCCGCATTATCTCCACGATGCCCAGTACCGCAATTTGCTGGTACGTTGTTATCCGCTCATAAACAGGGCTTCAAAACTAACATTGGCATACAGGACTTCATACGAGATGGCCAAGGCCTACTTCAAAGGCCAGGAGTGAGATTTCGAGCTCCTACCCGTAACGGCCTCGTCACATAGATGCAACTATACCTACGTTCTCTCCCACTTGAATCGATTCCCATCGGCAAGCATGAAAGTTAATAGGATTTCGGACCTTCAGAATACTCCAAAAGAATGAAAATCTTCAAAAGCTATATTTCAAATGCATCTTTGCAGAAGAGAATGGATACCGGAAGAACAAGGAGAGAGCAAACCCACAGGTTGGGTATGTTCTGTCCGAGCCGGTCATGAATTGCTTTGCGATGTGTTTCCTATATTTCCTCCATATTCCTCCTTCTCCTGACATGTCTTCTCGTCTTCCTCCGACCCTGATTACCACCTCATCTGCCGTTTTGCTTTGCGCAGCCCCTACCGAGGCGGTTCTGGATTTCACGCACCCCCGATATTTGGACCAACTCATGAGGATACATTTCTCCGATTCATGTTTATCCGTTCGGATAATGTGTGCATAAGTTCTCTTTGGGACGGGTGTTCTGGGTTTGATATAGAAGGGCTTCTTTCTTCATTGGGAACATACTTGAGGCGGCTCCCCCTCCGATGAAATTTCCAAGAACAATGGGAGCTCCTAATTTAGAGTGGTCTACTGCTTGACCGATGTATCTTATATCCTACTGGCGTTGGGCATGCAGGGAAGTTTTCTCTGCGGGTTTGATTTGGGATCTTCACTTGATCCAGGACCTGGTTGAACATGTACTCAATAGACGGAACGATTGGCCTAAGCTCAAAAGACGACTACTATGAACTTCATAGAAGAAGATCAACAAACTTCGCAGATATCTGTTCTGTAGAGTATTACACTACTATCGCAATCGATGACAGTGACAGTCGAGTATCAGCGTGGGGTAGTGTCTCTCCTCGATCCGGCGGAAACGACGTCACGCGAGGAGTGTTCTGATGGAAACGAGAGGAAAAATCAAATCAGCAATCCATCAAGCTTCCTGCAACCCTCCTGTTCCTCTTGTTCCTCTGTCCCTCCTCCAGACTCACTGGTAATCGACCATCGATTCCATCTTCCCTTCCATCTGTCCACCCAATTCTTCCACCCTTCAGTCCCTACTCTCCCCCGCCACCCGTACCACCTCTCGACATCCCGACATCGCCCCCCTCCCTTCCCGACAGTTGAACCTTACAATTTCGCCTCCGCATCCAATTGTGTTCGATCGCATGGCTGGTGCGGGCGGGTCCTGCAATTCCGCCGGCGTGAATGATGCGCTCCAAGCCTGCTGCGTCTTCGCTGCAGAAGACGTACGATGAGTGCTATCTCTCGTGCTCCACCGCCGTATACTTTGAGGGGCAGGTTTGTCGACCCCTCCCTTCCCATCTCAGATTTATTCGCTCGGTGTCAATCGTCTTTGGTTTGCGTACTAATCTGCTCTGATCTGATATTCTAGAACAATGAAGATGAAGCTCTGAGAGCATGGCGCTCTGCTCTAGACACAATCTCCTACCACAACGCCTACCGACTCTCGTCGACTTATACACCCAAGAACGAAACGGAAAAAGCACTCCAAGATTCGATCCGCCAGCTAGAACTCCAGTGCCGAGAGCGAGTCGATCTCTTGGAGGCTCTTCGTGAAAGTAGGAAAGAAGCACAGGAGAAGGACAGTCCCACCACGAGCGGTGTCAGCCACCGATTCTTCAAAGGCAAATCGGCCTCCAAGGCACCTGCTTCGACCACACCCGGTTGGATCGGAGACGGGACGGTACCTCCGGTGGATTATACGGACTTATCTCGACCACCCCCGATCCCAGGTCGTCCAGCACCGGTGACGCAGGCGAGCTCAGAGTCGGTCATCCAGGACAGCAGCGTTGCGTCTGCGACAAGCTTACCGGCATTACGTATTCCATCGCATTCGTCGGGCAAAAACCAGTCTCGCAACTCGAGCCCCGAGAAACGGAAGACGATGCCTACCACTCTGCGCAAGTCGGACGGGCACAAGAAGCACAGCAAGAATAAGGATGTTCCCCGGCGGAAGGAATTACGGCCGGCTGCGTCTCAGGCTGCGGGTTTAGCCTGGGGGAACATCTACCGGTCCCCCTCAACATCAGGGAATCTAGCAAGTGACGCCGCGTTAACGTCCTCGCGGCAAAGCATCTCCAGTGACTCTGGGTTCCGGAAAGATTCCGGTCAGTTCAGGTCCCACTCCGGGGATGAACTTATATCGAAGAAAAGTGCGGCAGATGAGTCTGATGGCCGGGAGCCTCGGCCTGTCCGGTCGTCTGCGCGACGCGCACACAGTAACACAACACCGGTGCCGACGTTAACAACTCATCACTCTCCTGCTGGTGAGGTTCGGCAGCCATCAGACAGTCGGAGCAGGAAGCTCACCCAGCCATCATCGGAGCCTGTTGACATCCCTCGGAGTAGTCCTAGGCCCTCCGTGAGACCCAAACCTGTTGCCCTGAGACTTTCACCTCAAGGTCCACAATCGAGTATTACTGGCCCGACCTCATCTCCTGTCAGAAAAGCGAGACCCTGGGCCACAAAGAGCATCTCGGACGAGCCACAAAGCAAGGCCACATCAAGGTCTCGGATCAACTCCGCGGCGACAGGAAAGCCTGGCTCCCGGACCCAACCTGAAGATTTGAGTCCTTCCATGAGTCAATTGGAGGTATCCGACAGTTCTACTCGACGCAAACCACAGCGTGCGCATACAGTTACACCGCCTTCAAGCGATCAAGAATCAACGGGCCCGAAGTCGGTAGATGCAGACGAGGAACTAGAGGAAGAAGACGAAGACGAGGACTCTATTACGGACATCATGAACAAACTACCCAAGGGCATTGACCCTAACGCAGCCCGGCAGATCCTCAATGATATCGTCGTTCGAGGGGACGAAGTCCACTGGGATGACATTGCCGGACTGGAGGCCGCCAAGAAAGCGCTCAAAGAAGCCGTCGTCTACCCGTTCCTTCGCCCGGATCTCTTCTCTGGGCTTCGCGAACCGGCTCGGGGGATGCTCTTGTTCGGCCCACCGGGAACAGGTAAGACGATGCTCGCTCGAGCGGTAGCCACGGAGTCGAAGTCGACCTTCTTCTCTGTCTCCGCGTCGACATTAACATCCAAGTGGCACGGCGAGAGCGAGAAGCTCGTTCGGGCGCTGTTTGGGCTCGCCAAAGCATTGGCTCCATCCATCATCTTCGTCGACGAGATCGACTCGCTCCTTTCGTCGCGCTCGTCAGGAACAGAACACGAAGCCTCGCGCCGATCGAAGACGGAGTTCCTGATCCAGTGGTCGGATCTACAACGAGCAGCAGCCGGCCGTGAGCCATCCACAAAGAGAAGCGGGGGAGACCCCAGTCGGGTGCTCGTCCTGGCAGCGACCAACATGCCTTGGGATATAGACGAGGCAGCTCGCCGACGGTTCGTCCGCAGACAGTACATTCCCCTGCCCGAGCATCATGTCCGCGACCAACAGGTCCGCAAGCTCCTGAGCCATCAGAAGCACGAACTGGACGACGAGGACATTGAAGTTCTCGTCCATGTTACAGAGGGTAATTCCATCATCATCCCCATTCCCTTGTCTACCATTACTAACGAGAACAAAAATACAGGCTTCTCCGGCTCCGACATCACCGCCCTCGCCAAAGACGCCGCCATGGGTCCCCTCCGCAACCTCGGCGAAGCCCTCCTCCACACCCCCATGGACCAAATCCGTCCCATCCGCTTCCAAGACTTCGAAGCCAGTCTCAATTCCATCAGACCCAGCGTCAGCCCCGACGGACTACGCGAATATGAGGAGTGGGCCACGAAATTCGGCGAACGCGGCGGCTGATTTTCCTTGTGCACCTCACGTTTTCGTTCGCAAGTCGTTGTAGGCAGATCTCAAGAAATCAGCGGGTTGCGCGGCTAGCCCGTCAGTTTCATTATCGTCACCTTCATCTTCGAGTCCATTGTACACGTTCCTCGGTCTTTGGTGTTTCGCACTGCTTGTTTCGGCAGTCTATTCGGGTGGTTTACATGTCATGTTATTGTTGGTTGGTTTGGCTGTTCGGCTGAAGGGGTTCCTGGTGTATAGGTACATACATAGTATTGGTGGCACCGGAGGAGCGGGCGCTTTTTGAAAATGACTTGACTTTATAGTATCCCTGGTGTTGTGTCCATGGTTCACTTGGTGATCTCCGTGGTCGATTAGGGGCATGGATAAGGTAGGATCTGAATCTCAGTGCTCGTCGTTTTGCAGCTTCTATGTTCAACCTTCGATATCTAGCGATACTCTGTGACCTTGATGCCACGAGTGTACTAAGGTACTTACTTATACTGACTAAAGGTAGATACAATGATGTTCCACCCAGCTAGGTTCAAAGCAAGTCATCTCAGTGGAGAGATTATCTCATTGACAATAGGAAGAAATAGGTATGTAAGCGGTAGTAGGTATGGCGATAAAGACAAGTACATCACAAAGGGAAATGGTAGGCCAGAGAGGGACGGTAGAGAACAGGGTAGGCCAGGTAGAGGAGTCACGGAGTTGACAAGAGCATAAGCGGTGGATCTTGACGACGAGTAACGAGCAACATGGGAGCCAAGGGGGAATGAGAAAGGGCAGCTCTTGTATATTCACAATGTCATCAGAGAAAAAAAACAACCCGGCCGAAGAAAAGAAGATCAGTAAGCAGCGAAGGATGCTAAATATGAAGGGAGAAAAACAACCGTGGTATCCCAATCGATGAACATTTCCTCACACCCAGAGTTGATGGAAAGAATAAACAGTTATCAACTGTGACACGCTTTACAAGTCAATCAGGCTGCCACCGGCCTGAGACTGCTGCTGATAAGGCCGCTGAGGCGTCCAAGGGTTGTTCGAGGATTGAGCGAAGCCTGTCGACTGTGGGACAAATTGCTGCTGGTTATAGAAGGGGTTGTTTCCTGTGTGAGTGGCTCGTAGACGGTCCAAACCCTGACCGGCAGAGTTGACGAAGGTGCCTGGGGCTGTATGCTGGGCCGGGATACGCAGATCGCCGACGTTGCCGAAAGTGTCCTGCCCCTCGCCGGTGGCTAGAAGAGCATTGAGACGGGCGTGATGAGGATTGTTCGTTTGTGGCGGTGTGCTCTTGGGGGGTGCCGGGGCCTGGAAATTGGCAATAGGGTTAGTAGAGGAAGCAAACTGATTGGTTGCCCTTTCTTCCGCGAGTGTGTTGAGGGTTGGAGGTCCCGTCGACGTTTGGGGCCGAGTCTGGAATTGAGTCTGGAATTGAGTGCGGGCAGCAAACGGATTGTTGGACCCGGTAGGCATGGGTTGCAAGGTATTCGCCGTCGGGCCACCGCTCTGCGCCCATGGGTTGTTGCTACCTGCCGGCGAAATATTCTCCTGTGCTTGCTGTTGTTGCTGGTACTGCTGCTGCTGCTGCTGCTGGGAGAATATGTCGGTGCCATACGGATTGTTCGTGGTAAAAGCCGTTTGCTGAGGCTGGAGTGTCGCCTGTGGGTGCAAGAAGTTGTTCTGAAGCTGGCCGTACGGATTCTGATCGAATGCAGTTGGCTGATTCTGGAATCCATTCGCGTATCCGGTGGGCATTCCAGTGACCTGGTTCTGAAATCCGGTCGGTTGCGCGTATTGGTTGTTCAAGTAACCGGTGGACAGAGGCTGTTGGGCGTTGATGGGGTTGCCAAACCAGTCGACGGCTCCTTGTTGTTGGTATCCCTGGTTGTACCCAGTCGGCTGGGGTTGGGCCACGGGACTATCGTCAAAAAGCGATTGGGCATTGCTTTCTTCCAGCTCCCGCTTCCGCAGTTCCTCTTCTTCCTTGCTCAACTTGATCGCCTTGGCCAGATCCTCATCTTCTTCTCCCATCATGTTTTGCTTTTCCCGCCGTCTCCGCTCTTCCTCGGCTTCTGCCTTGCTCGCCTCGATAGCCAGGCGATACTCTATATCTTCCTCATCGGCCGGTCGGCGACGCTCCCGTCGGTCAGATCGGCGTGAGGGCTCGGGCCCATGGCTCTGGTATTCGTCCAGTCCATTCACCCGAGATTTCCAGAGCTTGCGGTCGGATCGTTCACTGCGCAAACGGTCCTCGTCGAGGATGAGAGTGGTAAGTTCCTTGGCCGCAACACGAACTGTATGAGTCGGGAGATACCAATCGTTAGCAAAGGGTTACCTGCTCGGGCCAACACTCATCGCAGTACCACCTACCATTCTGGCCAACATCCCTCCCATCCTCATCGACGTATTGAAACTCGCGCAGCGTCTTGATGATGTAGACATTCTTTCGAGCCCACGTAACAACCAACTCGGATCCTTCGTGGAGGCAATAATCTAATACCTTCAGCGACTTGAGAACATGGCGCCAATTTTTGCCCTTGTCGTTCAGTCGCTTATCGAGCATGTCCATAATCTCGTAGAAATCT
The DNA here is from genome assembly GCA_014281905.1 of Aspergillus hiratsukae. Classification (NCBI taxonomy): domain Eukaryota; kingdom Fungi; phylum Ascomycota; class Eurotiomycetes; order Eurotiales; family Aspergillaceae; genus Aspergillus; species Aspergillus hiratsukae. The sequence goes on from JACBAD010001993.1 coordinate 31,816, forward strand.
GTCGGACTAGTCGTATCCGTAAGCTCGAGTCTGGTTATCCTGAAAGAGAAGGGAACCGTACCTGCTGAAAGTCATGGCAGCAATCTCGGCCATTTCGGTGCCCGTCGGGCCCCAAGGGTCATTGCTCGTGGCTGAATCAGGTCAGTACGAGGAGCTTGAATGAAAAAGTACAGACATGCCATGACGAAAGGAGCGATGGCAACGTTATGGCCACCCCTCCAGACCTGATGGAGGAGAAGAGGCGAAAAGAGGGAATGCAAGAAAAAGGAGTAAACAAATAAGACATACCATTTCGAACTTTGACTTGTACTGACGAGTAGCCCTTGGTTACGTTCTTCACGCTGCGGACAACTTTCGACATCTTGAATGGTGACTATGTATATGAGTGATTTAGTTCTAGAGACTCAACACGAGCGCAGTCTCGATGCTTGCGGGGAAACGAGGCGCCGGGATCGCGAATCGTCGAGTTTCTGAGGGTCGGGGGATAGGGACGATTCGATGTCGTATGATGAAGATCAAGAAGATATTGGAATGTCTTGGGAGCGTGGCCAAATCGTTGTCTTTGGATAGCTCGTAGAGATAGTTGGCGTAGTCGTCGTCGTCTTCTCCTTAGTCCTTATCGCACGGCCCACAGGCGGTGGTGTATGTAAGCCGCGTGCGGGATTCCAGTCAATAATGCGCCGCTATTCTTCCGGCAGGCGGAGAGTCGGCGGCTGGAAACGAAGGTAAAGGATCAGGAAGCAGGGAGCGATCGGGTGGTAGAGAAGTTTGTCTGAGGATGTTTTATTTGACCTCCAGCGCCTCCGGACGAAGCAGAAAGAAAATAGAGATCTAGACGAAGAACGCGGAGGAAGAGTGAAGAGGAGAGAGGGGAGGGCGGGTCAGCAAGTTTGGGCCTTTGAGTTTGTTTCCGGCAAGATTCTGATGATGACGAATTGGGCGGCGGTGGCAGTAGTGGCCTCTATCTATGCACTCTATGCACGGGAGGATAGAACCTTTTCGAGAATGTTGTCAATGAGAGGAATTGGTTCTGAACAGTGTCAATGGAATAATCATTCTTTCATCAAAGAAAGGTACGGCTGATTACCTGGTGAGGCTTTGGTTTCAAGGCATAAAAGTACCATCAATTGCACAACAACAATAACAACAACAATAGGGAGCACCAGAAAGGAGGCAATTGATTGACGATTTCAACCCCTGCGAGAGTTGAGAGGAAAACTGAAGACCCAAAGAAGCAAAGACTACTACTATAGACGAGGTCAAGCACTGCTCATATACCAGTTTGAAGGCAGCAGCGCGGAAGTGCGGAGTAAGACCGGGCAGTGGCCAGACAGACTGATTAATATATAATGGCTAGTTTAGACGAGATAAAGGCAGTGAGATGGGCCATTACTATCTCATATCTACTTAAGTCTCCAACTCACTGGGTTCGTACTATGATGGCTATAGCCAAGCACTGGCTGGTTATCATCACACTCTCGCTCCGTATATCCAAGATCAACAGCACAACTTCTTCTATCATCTATATCAAATCACCGAATTCATCATCGATCCCCAAATTCATATGCTATTACCCAGCCACACCGCATAGATCCCCCGTAGACAAAGACAGCTCCCACCCGTCAACTCCGAGACGGCCATACTTCTCGTGGCGAAGGCCGCGTACGACTTGGACTTGGCATCCAGTCAATGAAGAACCATGAGCCATAGCTGAGGCAGTATTCTACCTTGGTCCAAATCCTTATGGACAATAGATGGCGGTGCTTCTCATCGTCCATGATTATTGTCTGAGGAAGAAAGCGAAGACGCCCAAGATCTCCATTTACGTCATTGTCGGCCGTGTCGGTTTAGTTCCTGGATTCTGGAACACTTCCTAACTTATATCTAGTTCGGCATATTTCCGTGGTAGATCTGTTACATTAACATATCTAGGGTGATCTTGAGGCTAATTCTTGAGGCGAAGATAAGAGATAACAGAGGTTGAAGGACAAATACAATGTTAATATGCACTAATATGCTTGAAGACATGGTGAAGATCAATAGTATCTACCATTCATTATATCCATCTACCTCTAGTAACCTCAATTTTGAATAACCCTAAAACACCCCTCCTCCTACGCCTGCTCGCTCAAATATATGTTCTCGGCACCCTTGATGCACTGGATGTTGGCACCCAGCTTGTTCAGCGTCTCCACGTACTCATCATACGGATCCGAGTCAAAGACAATGCCACCGCCGGCTTGCAGATAGGCAACTCCGTCCTTGACAAGCATCGTCCGGAGTGCGATGCACGTGTCCATTGCCCCAGACACCAGGTTCGCCCCGTCAGCACTCGCGCTGTCGAATCCAAAGTAGCCCACCGCGCCCGCGTAGACTCCCCGCTTCTCGCCCTCAAGTTCAGCGATCAACTGCATCGCTCGAACCTTGGGGGCACCGGACACAGTCCCCGCAGGGAAGATGGACCGGAACGCATCGAAGCGCGTCTTGTCCGGACGTAGAATCCCCGACACTTGTGACACAAGGTGCTGGACATGCGAGAATTTCTCCACCACCATCAGTCGGTCGACCTGAGTTGTCGTAGGATCACAGACCCGGTTGACATCGTTGCGCGCCAAATCAACCAGCATGACGTGCTCGGCGCGGTCCTTCAGACTGCTCCTCAACTCGGCGGCCAGAGCATCGTCCTCCTCGGGAGACTTGCCGCGTTTTACCGTTCCCGCAATGGGGTGCGTGATGATCCTGCCTTTCTCCTCCTTTACGAGAAGCTCCGGACTCGCTCCGACAAGCTGGAATTCTTCGCAATCGATATAGAAAAGATAAGGGGATGGATTGACGGTGCGCAAATGACGGAAGAGGTTGAAAGGGTGCAACGAAGTGGGACGCGACAGACGCTGCGACGGCACGGTCTGAAAGATGTCTCCCTTGGCGATATGTTCTTTCAGTCTGGTCACATGCCGCTCATATCCTTCCCGACCGATGTTGGATGTGTATTCTTGGTTCGGGATGATCGGACCCTGAGGGGGAAGAGGACATTCGGGCCTCAACAACAAGTCGATGGTCCGCTGGAGCGTCTCTTGGCCTTTCCCGTATGCCGCTTCAAGTTCTGAATCGGTGCCCGGAATAGGAATGTATGTTACGACCTTGATGACCTGGAAGAAATGGTCGAAGGCGACAATGGTGTTGAACATCATGAAAAGCGACTCGGGAATCCCCAGCACGTCCTTGAGTGGCCGAGCCGTCTTGGGCTCAAAGTATCGAACACAGTCATACCCCACATATCCGATGGCTCCTCCGGTGAGCGGTGGGAGTATCAAACCGGGGACTGTCGCAACGCGAAACTGCGAGAGCTCTTTTTCAAGGATGGGGAGAGGATCGCACTCGGGGCCATGGCCCGGTCCGGTCTTGAGAACTCTGTAGGGATCTGTCAAGGAACGGCACGAAGACCGGTCAGCGAAACGGCCTAGACCCTTGGAACATCTCAGGGGAATAATCCCATACCTGCGCCGACGAAACTATATCTTCCAATTGTCTCGGTAGTAGCAGCACTCTCGTAGAGAAATGATAATTTCGATCTACATCATCAGTCAGCGCTTTCCGCTGCCCCAAGACGGCCCTGACAATGCGCGACTCACTTTTCAGCAATCTTCAAATAAGCCAATGTGGGCGTCAGCAGATCGGCCGGTATACTAGCGGTCAACGGAAGCAGATTTGGAGGAAATTTGGCAGTTCTCGAGTTGCTGATCACATCTCTGGCTGTCTCAAGGGACGGCACAATGGTAGTCTGAGTCACCGGAGAGTCGTTAGCAATCTGCACCGACCGGGATCGCAAATAGGGAGAAAGAAATCAAGTTCAAGGAAACTAGTCTGAACAGTATATACTCACTAATGGCGCCATCCTCTGAGAGGTAATTCTGATGGGATTGCGAAAGGAAAAAGCTCTCTGCGGGGATTTACAAGGGCAGACGAGGGGGAAAATAATGCGCGCGGAGTTAATCAAGGTTCCGCCGATAGATGAGTAACCTGAAGTATGCCAGCAACAGCACTTTTTGACAGCTAATACAGATTGTTAGAGGGTCCGAGAGGTAAGAAAAGATGAATTGGAACCTTTCAAATATAAATAGGCCTATCCCTACTTAAATCCAACTTCTCAGCAGTCTCGAAAACTAGTCAGTAGCACAAAACAGCGTGCTTAGTGACCAGGAGTGGTCTAGCGTCCACGCACAGCCTGGCAAAGTATTATGTAGCTTACTAGAGAACTACCTAAGACTACTGACGATTCAGATACTGACCGTCTATTTCTTACTGCTTCACATGATCGGCCATATTCTAATTCCCCCTCACTGCGAACTCCTTTTGTTCCGATGGAGCTCAACTACGGCTGAATTTCTCCAAGCTCGATTTTTGGCAATACCTGTCAAGTCTCTGCTTCGCACCGCATAACCATCTCAAGCATCGCAAGCTGAACTTTCTGTCCTGATCAGCGGACTTGATTTATGGTATCGATCGGCTTTAAGTGTCATTGCATTGCCCTTGCGTTTTTGTACGAGAGATCTAGCAATTGGATTGGATCAACGGCAAATACGTATTCCCCTATGTACGTCTAGACAACAAAGTACATGCATACAAACAGCGAATCATAATGCCATGGAGACATCACACCCGATTCCCGATATCCACGAGTCAGATCCGTATTTGACAGTGAATCGCAATCACACCCTTAGTCCCAAGACCGCGGGAAAGTTCCCTGCGGAAGGATTGACGCCGGTTTCAGACCGCCTGGCAAGATTGGCTCTCTTATCAGAGAATGCGCACTTGTCAGAAGAGCAAAATATTATTCTGAGCTGCTGCCTCGACAGCATTGAATCCATTTTCGATCCGCGCCCAGGGTTGACTCAAGAAATCGCCAAATGCGGTCCCAAAAGTGTCTGCACGGCAAACGCGAAAGTCGTTACTTCCGATGTTCCAAGCATTCGCCACGATAATATCGATGTTGGCACTTCCAGCACCAAAAAGGCATCTATCAAGGAGCTGACGAGCGTCCTCGGTGAAATTATTCAACTCGGTGACGAGTTCAAGAAACGCAGAAACGAGTCGCTGCAAATTTATGATCTTTGTAACCGGGAAATTCGAAGAATGACATGGACGATATCTGTACTGGAACACGACGTGCGTGAACTGTGAGCAGTATCTGATTCGAAAATTTTGTCGTAGGCCCCGCATTGACCATTCTAATTCCCTGCAGGCAGAAGGAACTCTGGGAAGAGACGGCAGAGCGTGAAGGGCTTCAAGGTACAGTTAATGGCTTGGTCGGCTGGGTTGAAGCTTGGCAAGAGCAGCATGATAAGGTAACCGCGTCCAGGTCGCACAAAAGTGGGCGAAGGAACGAGGACGCCATCGGGGCACTTCTCGATGGTATACGCGCTTGGACGCGTGGATGGAGAGATGTCGAAGAAGCATATCGGATAGGAGAAAGAGAACACAGGTTGAGAATGGAAGGTAGACAAAGACAGCAGCGCGCAGACATCCAAGAGCGCGGCACCTCTGGAACCCTCTGAGATCGAAGTTCGCGAAGATAAATTTACCTGCGTTGGAAGAGGAAAAGAATAAGCCGCGCCCAGTGCGCCAATCACCTTAATATTTCCACATAGTCCGAAGGAAAACGCTGAGCCACCATGCACCATATAGTTCATGCTATCAGGGTATAAGTGTAAAATAGATGATTCACAAAGGGTGAAGTAGATACTCGGAAATTGTCGCCAGCGGTCAAGCTCGAAATTATAGTAGCCAGCCATGGTTATGCAGCGAACTGCGTGGTCGTCTTAGACTTTCAAAAGGGTCGTAAACAAAGAGGGCGTACCCAGTCGGAGGCCACCCTATCCTCACTGATTGCCGGATGTGGTAGCAAGCTCATCAACCTGCAATCGTCACCATCGGATACTGAAGATATGCTATCATGAGCCGTATGTTCGGATTGAAATAAGTATTGCGGACGTCGAGCCACGAAGTCTCTTCGCACATTGACAAGGACGGTCAATTCAACGTTGTAGATTGATCAGTGCCAACTGTTTTAACATCTTGAGCATGCGGTTCAGCAGTTGACAAGAGATAAGAGGCATACCTGTTTTGCGAAACCGAATGCAAGCTTCTTACCATCCGTATCCCACGAAAGGGAGCGATCTGGCAGCGACTCTACGCTCCCGTTTTGACCGTTGACAGTATGATCGGCTTCTCCTTCTGACTTTGCCTTATCGGAGCCGGGTACGACCCAAGTAGCCATGGCGGTACCTCCTCTCTCTGCGTTCCAGATAAACAAACTGTCGCGACTGGCAGCAGCAACGGCGTAACCGTCAGGTGAGAAACAGGCGGCCAGAGCTGGCATTGACTGTCCCAGGGCCAGGCGATGAAGACAGATAAACCGTTTGGCTTCCAGGTCAATCTGCCAGATCTTGACTGTACTGTCGGTGGATGCGGAGGCAAGAACGACAGACTGGCCAAGCTGGGTCTTTTCAGATGACTCGGGATGAGGACGCATCTCAATGGACGTGATATCTCCTTGGTGGGCGTCATCGAGATGCATATCATGCGTTGGCACCCAAAATGCAGCAGTATCAGAGGATGCAGCGACTGCCACAGGCGAGGAGCCCGCATTGGCACAGCGAACGAAGGACCAAACTCTGTCTGATTCACCCCATGAGAAAGTTCTGGCGATACGAATGCTGGAGTCCACATCGCACTGGTAAACTACGCCATGACCGCTGGCATAGGCCTGTTTGTGCCCGAGCCAGCAGAGATCGTAGATTGAACCATCAACCACTTGAGGAGAAGGGAACTCATCTGGTCGCAATGAGTCATCCCAAATTGCAAGCTCGGAAATCTTGCTATCCGATGCTACCACAATCAAATGAGAGCTGTTGTCGGCCCAGTGAAGACCAGTGATCATGCGTGGTACTTCTGGAAGGAGATCGACAGCGTTTCCAGCCACATCGTACATGGTAATGGAGCCTCTCATGTCGTTGTAGGTGGCTACAGCAAACTTGTGGCCCTTGGGGTGCCACGCAACGGCCGAGACGCAATTGCCGTCCCCTCTGCTTTCGACGACCTTCTCCTGTACCGGACCGGAAGAGGCAGATTGTAACCTCCACAAACTGCAGAACGTATCCCCAGCTGCAAGGACAGTGGTGGGATCATTGGGCCGCCACAATGTGCGCGTCACATGATCATCTCCAGCCACATTGAGGATGGTGGTGTTCGGGCTGAGGTCAGCAGCCTTGGCGGGACTGATCTGGACACCCACGCTGTGGCCCGTTGTAAGCGTGAAGGTTGGCGCCGCGGCTGCTTCCTGCTCCTGCAGGTCTGGTTGTACATCCATGCTCACGTCACCATCGCCATCCACGTTCATCTCGGCAGGCGATGGCGACGCGGCGACAGTCGGTTTTTTTTCTGTCCCCACGCCATTAGTGTCTACATCCATAGGGACTTCATCCCCGTTGACTTCTCCGCGATCGCTTTTTCGAGCTTTCTTGACAGTAGCGGGCGGTACTTGGGGGTCACCGGCCTCGGCCGTCGGGTGACCATTACTCACGCCGCCTTCTCGCGCGGCTTTGCTTGTAGACGAGACAGGCGCTTGGTCAGTGCCAGTACCCGCCTCTTCTGGACCAACTTGGCCTTTTTGTGTTTCTAGCTCTAGCGACACCGGTCCGAAAAAATATTTTGAAGGCGTGAATGGTGTTGGATTCCCATCCTGTAGGCAAGGTTAGAGATCTTCAACATTAAATCTTTTAAGGAAGACCAAAAAAAAGATTTCAAAAAGGGCGGAATGTTTTCAACAGTAGAAACATGCCTTGTCAATGGACTGTTCGAGTTCGTAATATTGAAGACCCTTTTGAACTAGAGATACCAGTGCGTGCGTTCGGATGTAGGGAGCAAACGGCAAGCTCTGCGGATCATGATTCCATGCGCGCTGCAGCGTCACTGCAGCTTCACCATGCCCTGGATACGAAGTTAGTCAAGATATTTGGATATGGATTCGCCTTGAGATATCTGGTTTATTGGCGAAAGAGCGAAGACTAAAAGCTGCGAACACCAACCTGATTCTTGAAGATACCTAATGCGTGTTAGTGACCTGGTAATGGGACAAATCCGCTGTCATGGTAGGATTCCGTGGCCGTAGAATGAGAATCAAAGGTCGACAAGGGTAATCAGCACATACCTCCATATTAGGTAATTGACGTGATGTGATGTGAGGTCGGGTTGTTCCATTGTTACATGCGAAGCAACTAGATGCAGAATCCGCTCGCATGCCAGGACTGAGAATATCCAGAATAAAAAAGGTCCGCAACTGGAGAAGAAGGAGAAGATCAAAAGATAGCGCGGTATGGGCTTGAGAGATTCAAGATCCGCAGGATTGACTGGGTGGGCCAGTAAAACAAAAAGAAGGTTCCTTAGGTTCCTTCGCCGATTTTCCTACCCTGGCGAACTTAAGGTGGGAAACGAAACGCGGAGTCTTTTTTGGGGGTCAAGAGGGGAGGCTCGATTGGGACAGATGCAGCCAAGACTGTGACAAGGGAGAAATAGTCAGGAAGAAGATGAAGGGAAATAAGAATAATGAGTTTCAGGAACAACGCCAATAGAAGTAATGAAGAAGGGGCTCGTGAATGAAGATGTAAGGAACCAATAGTAAGTAACAGATACCAGATGTTCCTCCTCAACTTGTACCTAGACAAGCTAATTCGAGTGTTGGCAAAGAGCAGAGACGTAGGCAAGGTGTAACTTTCTTCAGTTGAACAACAGTAGGAAGTAATAGTGATTAAGGAAAATAAGAATGAATAATAATGGGAGTCATGAGACGGAACAGGATTGAGAGTAACGTGTGGCTCAAGGATTGCAGACCCGCTAGTAGCGAACTGCAGAGGTTGGGACGGCGCACTGTGGAGGAACTTTGGTCGAGAAAGAAGCTGGATCCAGATTCCAGATGGTTGCTGACTTTCCACTAAGACAAAGATTGCAAACTGCAAAAGGAGAAACGTCTTTGTGTGAAGAAGAAGAGGGAAAGGAAGATTGGGTAGATAGTGGTAGATAGGTATTTGCCTACCTAGGCGGCTCTGAGTCTGGGGACTTGCTGCTTAAAGTTTCAACTTCCAGCCGACTGCCAGTAGTGGTAAGGTCACTAATTATTTAGGCTAACCCGCCAGTTAACGACAAGATATCCAAAGTTTGGAGGCCAAAAGTCAAGAAATTAATTCAAAAGGCATGGAGACATGATGGGCTTGTCTCTCGTAGTCTCGTTGTGGCGTCTAGCCCACAATCCGGCACCATCTGGCTTAGGCTAGGACTAGACTAGCGCAGAGCGTGCAGTCGGAAAACCCACCGGCCCCTTGGGACTTTAGTAAAGTCACTTTACGCTTCTGGGTATGTAGCTAAGGTACTCCATAACTAAGTAAACTTCTGACGGCCAAATGATCGTCCAGGGCGTCCTTCTTTTTTCCCTTCCTTTTCGTTGGTTTGTCCATTAATATACTCCGTACGAGAGGTATTGGGGTCTAGATAGGGTCAGCGCCTCCAGTCTAAACCTTTCCTTCATCTGGATACGGGTATCTACGTAAATATATTTCCTCACAGTTGCTGCTTCTGCTGGATATTGTGTTGATATATGCTATGGAGTAGATACTTGCAAATCGTACACTAAATACTACTGGGAACGATCCATTTCGTGTGGGGTGCCCTTCCAGAGGTGCTTATTTCGGTGCTCCTGTTGAAGCTTTCGGAGAACTCCCTCTAAGTCCCACTTGACGAGCTGCGCAATAGATTGTAAAGCACAACCCTGTAGTCCTAACAAAGTAAAGGCGGGGGACATGCTCAAAGTTTCCCGAGACATCACGATAAAGCATCACGTGACCACATCAATAGTACTCATCCGCAAAGAGGCTGCCTGCGAAGGGTAATCGACGAGCTGATCCATTCGACAAGAAGTAGATAACAAATATGTCTCTACGATCGCAAAGACGTCATGTATCGACCGGCAAAAGGTGGATGGTGCAGTTGAATCGTGGACAGCATCCATCTTGCTCGGTTGCTCCATCCTCTGGTCATGAGGATTTGATGAAAGACTTGGCAAAGACTGAGCAATTGAAAGTATCGGCAGTTCATTCAAGCTCCTCTATCTAGACTGTTCGGTAGACGGGTAGCCACTTTCGCTACCTGCAGCTTGACACGAGACGAATACTTGCGTCGGTTTATATATCCTCATTGTGCCGATTATGACCACCTTGCAGACCAGATGCATCTATTTCCTGCCCACTCCTCGTCATAGATTATTATTCTAGATTGCACAATTAACTGTTATCGAAACTAGACTAACTGTCCGTCAATTTTGAGAGAGAAGTCAGGTTTACTCAAGCTAAATCGACTTGCTTTATCCAATCATTAAACGCGATCCGAAGGAGATCCATCTTCCAGTCCGATGCGGACTTGTCCGATCTCCGCCTCTCTCGTAAAGTCCCGCCTACGGTCCAACATCTCCTATATCTCTAAATCCCTTGGGCTCTCGTCAACAGCCTGCGGTCTGCGCTCTAAATGAGCAGCCGTGAGTGCTTTACTCGTCAAGATGCCTCACCGAATTAACATTCCTCCTGCGACCCGTACTTGTCTCGTCAGCCTTATCACGCTCTCCTTGCTGTACAACATTGCCCGATGGCGACAAATTGACACGACGGGGAAAACACCCACAGCGACACCTATTGTCCCCTACTTGACTCTCGTCCCATCGCAATTCTTCTTTTACCCGTGGACGCTGCTTACGGCCACATTCGTGGAGCAGAACATCTTTACAGTACTCCTTAACGCCGCTACTCTGTTCTATGGTGGGAAATACCTGGAGCGCGCTTGGGGTTCCAGAGAGTTTGCGAAATTTATCGTCATTATCGCAGTCATTCCCAACGTGGTGGTAGCTCTAGTATACCTACTATGCGCCGCCATAGGGGCGAGTTCAGTGAGCGGGTACGAGATCTTCTCCTAGCACGACTGCACAACCGCTTGGGCTATACAATGCTGACTCCCATCTCTAAGCCTAACGCAAATATGTGGTGGCATATCGATTCAGTCGTCCTTCCTAGTCGCCTTCAAACAACTCGTTCCCGAGCATACGGTCACGATCTTCAAGGGCCTGGTCAAGATGCGCGTGAAACATTTCCCCGCACTGTTTCTGTTGCTCAATACAATTAGCGGGTTGGTTTTCGGAACCCAAGTCGCAGCCCTCCTCGCGTGGCTAGGCCTGTTGGCCAGCTGGTCCTACCTGCGATTCTACAAGAGGCAGCCAGACCTCACGGGCACGTCGACAGACGGACAAGGAATCAAGGGTGATGCAAGCGAGACTTTCGCATTCGCTTGCCTCTTTCCGGACGTTATGCAGCCGCCAATTGCGTTTGTTTCCGATCAGATATATTTGCTCCTCGTGGCACTTAAAATTTGCACGCCATTCTCGGAAGAAGACATTGCATCCGGGAACCAACAGGTCCTTGCGAGAGGTGAGGCCGGTCTACCCAGCCTGCTCAGCAACCAAAGAGGCGGACGTGGCATAGGAAAACGTGAAGAGGCTGAACGAAGACGAGCGCTGGCACTCAAAGCGTTGGACCAAAGACTCCAAGCCGCGGCCGCAGGAAGAGGCCAATCCCAGTCGTCTACATTGAATCAGGCCGGACCCAGCCAGGCCCGCCCTGCGACCCCGACTGTCTCAGCGGGACAGAGTATGCTGGGGGAAACAAACTACACGCCTGATCATGCGTGAACCCTACATTCGTCGTTTTGCGTGCCTCTGGGGAGATTCCAATAACCCATGGGATGCTGATAAATCAAATTGGGGACAAGTGAGCTTTATTATGCTCAATTATCTACACAAATGCTTGGCTTCTGCAATTTCCCCTATGTAGCGAAACCAGATTCCGCGGAGGAGACTCATACGCTTTCTTCGGAGCTGCCGGGTCCTCCCGTACTATGTTCTTGTTTATGTTGTCACTTGTTGTGATGACCCTGGTGATATGATGTATATGGCGTGGGCGCAACAAGCCTGAGACTAGTTGATATGCAACTGAGGTAATTTACGAGTATGAGTCGTGGAATTTCTCTCATCCTCAAATGAAATCATCCCATATTCAAATATTCCCAAACATTCCCAAGAAAAGATTGTAAAAAGAGGTTTCTCACATCTACAGGATCAGAAATAAAAGAAAGGCTATGTCACAGTTGATCATGCCGATGCCGTTTTCCCGTAGTCAGAATCCTCAAAAACAGAGCTATGTACCCAGAGACCTCAGAATGCGACGAAAATATTCTCCAAACAAACACCTAAAGAACAATATCTTACAACTGCCGCAGTTTCTCCACCTCGCCTCTCGCCTCCTGTAACATCCGCTCTTGATCCTTCTTTGCCTGCCGGATAGCATTCACCCGCGCGCGGTCCTTATCCGACTTCTGACGCATCTGCTCCAGCTTCTTCAGCTCGGCCTCCTCGTCAGCACTCGCCTGCAGCTCCTCCGCCCCCGTCATGACCTTAACCTTATTCCAGATCTCCTTGTAGTCGAGGTTCTTAAGGTCAACGACAGCCGTCTTCTCTGTCTCCGATGGCGCAGGGGCGTACTTGTCCTGAACCTGGGAGGCGTTCAGCGCCGCGGCTTTGCTGGCCTGCTCGGCGAAGTATATCGTTAACGCGGCGGGTCCTTCCTGCTCGTCGGTTTGCTTGACGGTCATCCGGATCCCGGGGTTATAGTACTTGAGTCGGGGGAGGCAGTTGCGCCAGAAATGTCGGGCGCCTTGGTGGCCGCCGTAGATCTTGCGGGCGTATGTGAGGTGCAGTCGGGTGATGGCTGGGAATTCGGCGGTTGCTTTTGAGGCGGCTGGGAGGATTGCAGCGCCTGTTCCGACGCGGACGTCGAGGATCTGGACGATTGAATTGAATTAGCGAATGGTATATTCGACCCAGGCAAGGTCGGTTTGTTATATTGAAGGGAACGCAGCTGAGCTAGAATTGAAACCAGCTCGCGATACGGAGGGACACCGGGATGAGTGTATTCAGGGGGATGTAGCGGATCATACCCTCTGTTCTAGGTCAGTAAAACGGTCCAATGAGCAGAAACAGTGAGGTGGCCGGGCAACGTACAGTCTTCAACTTCCGCATCCGCTTGAACAGGTTCACCATCTTGGGAAATGTGGGAGCGCACAAGGACCGGGTCCTTGTGACAGGTGGGATGAGATAGAGAAATTGACAAGACCAATGATAACTTAACAATCAACTCTCAACTATTACTCCGTACTAGCGGGGACTGAAGGGAAGTTCGGGCTGAAAGCTTAACTACTTCAATTTTGGAAACACGGCGGAAAGAAAACGGCTCCGATATATACTCACGTGACTTTTATAGATAGGTAAGGTAGCCTCCGGTGTTTTTAACTACGTACGCAATCAAGCATGGGTAGTCAATGACTCAATGTTAAGAAACTCTCAGATACTAGAAGAAGTTTCCTACTTGTAGATCTCAATTGACTCATATCAATTCATCCTCGCTTCTTGATATCTTCGATGCCTCTTTGCTTTGGACTCAGCCTCGTTCACAGAAAGTTACGCCAGTGACTCACTGCAGAAACCCCGGCTTCTCCAAGTCTATTCGTAAATGCATTACCGTTTCTCAAATGAGCTGCACAAGAACATCCATTTGATTCATGCTACGAAACCGCTGTTCCCATAGCTAGCATCAATCTGATCTGATATTCTTCAGACTCTCCAGACTCCACCTAAAGCGGACAGATGGCACGTGCATGATAAATACCACTAGTGTCACCGCCATTAATACACCGTTTTGACTCACAAATGGCCCGCGAGAATTTCGATCGATAAAGCCAAACCCCGCGGTGGATAAATAGTGATTGACCTCCACAACTACGCCTCAGGGCTCTCCCATTTTCTGTTTGCATCACAGCAGACTTCAACATTGAGAGCCATGGCAGCCGCTGCTGCATCCGCTGCTGCGCTCGACCCGGGCAACAGCACCAAGAATACTCTTAAGCTCGAAAATGTTCGTACAATCTATTACCCCTCCCCCTCATTGAGCATTTCCGTGTGCGTTCAAAGCTAATTGCTTGTTGTCGATCTAGACCGAGAAGAGAGACACTCTTATCGCCATCGAGAAGAAATACCAGGCACAATGGAAAGAGAAGAAAGTGTTCCAGGTCGATGCCCCCTCTCTCTCGGAGGTTCCTCCCAGCACCATGTCTGCCGCGGAGCTTCGTGAGAAGTACCCAAAGTTCTTTGGAACCATGGCATATCCCTACATGAACGGTACTCTTCACGCTGGTCACAGCTTCACGGCCAGTAAAGTCGAATTCATGACCGGCGTTGCCCGCATGGAGGGTAAGAGGGCTCTTTTCCCTCTCGGATTTCACTGCACGGGTATGCCCATCAAGGCCTGCGCGGACAAGCTTGCCGACGAAGTCCAGAAGTTCGGCAAGAACTTTGAGCGCTACAGCGAAGAGAGCGAGGAGCAGGACCCGACTGCAGTTGCAGCCCCTACGCAGGAAGTCAGGGCGGAGCAAGAGAAGTTCTCCGGAAAGAAGAGTAAGGCCGCCGCGAAGACGGTGAAGATGAAGTATCAGTTCCAGATCATGTTGGCAATCGGCATGCCTCTTGAGGAGATTCACAAGTTCGCCGATGCCAACCATTGGCTTCACCACTTCCCACCCCTTGCCATTCGTGACCTCGACAGCCTCGGGGCTAGAATTGATTGGCGCAGAGAGATGGTCACAACCGATGCCAATCCTTACTACGACACTTTCGTGCGCTGGCAGATGAACCGCCTCCACGAGCTCGGCAAGATCCTGTACGGCAACCGCTATACTATCTACTCGCCGAAGGATGGCCAGCCTTGCATGGACCATGACCGCACCGAGGGTGAGGGAATCGGTCCACAGGAATACACCGCGATGAAGTTGCAAGTGAAGGAGTGGGCCCCAGAAATTTCCGAGCTGGTCAAGGGAAAGATTGAGGACGATGCCAAGGTTTACTTCGTGCCTGCCACTCTGCGTCCAGAGACAATGTACGGACAGACTTGCTGCTTCCTTGGTCCCAAGATCAAGTACGGAATCTTCAGGGTCAAGGAGAAGGAATACTACGTCGCGACCAAGAGAGCCGCCTGGAACATGGCCTTCCAGGGAATTTTCTTCGACAGCGAGCACTTCCCCAAGTCGCAGGACCAGCTGCCACTCGTCCTAGAAGCGCCTGGTTCCGCCTTTGTGGGTACGCTTGTTAACGCCCCACTGTCGTTCCACACCGAGGGTGTTCGCATTCTGCCTATGGAGAGTGTCTCTGCCACAAAGGGTACCGGCGTTGTTACCTCAGTCCCCTCGGACAGCCCCGACGACTACGCTACTCTGGTTGATCTTGCCAAGAAGTCCGAATACTACGGCATCAAGAAGGAATGGGCCGAACTGGAGATCTTCCCTCTCATCGAGACCCCGACATACGGTAACCTCACCGCCCCTGCGCTTGTCAAGCAGCTCAAGATCAACTCTCCCAAAGATGTCACCCAACTTGCACAGGCCAAGGAGCTGGCGTATGGGGAAGCCTACTACAAGGGTACTATGTTGGTTGGTGAATTCAAAGGCGAGCCAGTGAGCGCCGCCAAAGAGAAAATCCGCAAGTCCCTCTACGAGAGCGGCGACGCCTTCCCCTTTGCTGATCCTATGGGTAAGGTTGTCAGCAGAAGTGGAGATGACTGTGTCGTTGCCTACCTGGGCCAGTGGTTCTTGAACTACGGAGAGAATGACGCGGAGTGGCAGCAGGAAACCTTGAATTATGTCGCCAACGACCTCAACGCGTACCTGCCTGAGACCAGGCACGGTTTCGAGAAGAACCTAACCTGGCTGAATCGATGGGCCTGTGCTAGAACCTACGGTCTGGGATCCAAGCTCCCATGGGACCCTAAATTCCTGGTTGAGAGTCTGAGTGACAGTACCGTCTACATGGCCTACTATACCATTGCTCACTACTTGCATGGCGACCGCTATGGTAACACGCCTGGTCTGCTGAACATCAAGCCGGAGCAGATGACTGACGAAGTCTGGGACTATATCTTCACGAGACGTGAGCTTAGCGACGAGCTCATCGCAAAAAGCGGTATCAGCAAGGATGCGCTGCTGAAGATGCGCAGGGAGTTTGAGTATTGGTACCCTCTGGATGTGAATATCTCTGGCAAGGACCTCATTCAAAACCATCTGACCTTCTTCCTTTACATTCACATCGCGCTCTTCCCACGCGAATACTGGCCCCGCGGCGTCCGTACAAACGGACACTTGCTCCTGAACGGAGAGAAGATGAGCAAGAGCACGGGCAACTTCCTTACACTTAAGGATGCTGTCGACAAGTTCGGTGCTGACGCCTCTCGTATTGCTTTCGCCGATGCTGGTGATGGAATCGAAGACGCCAACTTCGATGAGAACGTCGCAAACAGCAATATTCTTAGACTCTTCACGCTCAAGGAATGGATTGAGGAGACTCTCAAGGACGGTTCCCTGCGCACAGATCCCGAATACTCGTTCTGGGACAAGCTGTTCGATAACGAAATGAACAGCCTGGTTCGCGAGGCCATCAAGCACTACCAAGAGTGAGTTTCTGATGATCCTTTATACTGCATTTCAAATGGCTGAACTCATCTCAGTACCAATTTCAAGCTCGCCCTGAAATGTGCTCTCTTCGACTTGACGAACGCTCGTGACGTCTACCGTGAGGCGGCGGTTTCGGCTGGTGTCGGAATGCACCGTGACATGGTCCTGCGCTATGTTGAGCTCCAGGCTCTGATGATCGCTCCCATTGCGCCTCACTGGGCTGAATACATCTGGCTCGAGGTTCTGAAGAAGGTTTGTAGCTCTAAGGATCATATGACGCAAGGTATCTTGACTAATCTGGTACCACTTAGCCTGAGACAATCCATTACGCTCGCTTCCCGGACGTCCCAGAGCCGTCCGTCGAGCTTTCGGCTGCCCTGAGCTATGTTCGTTCCACTTCTTCTAGCATCACATCGGCCGAGGCTGGATTCGTAAAGAAGCTTTCCAAGGGCAAGGCGATCTTTTTCGACCCTCGCAAGCCCAAGAAGCTTACCATCTACGCCGCGAAGAAGTACCCTGCCTGGCAGGAGAAGTACATCGACCTTGTCCGGGAAGCATTCGATGCTGTCAGCCTCTCTATCGACGACAAGGAGCTGAACGCCAAGGTCGGCAAGCTGGGTGAGATGAAGAAGGCCATGCCTTTCGTGCAGACCCTGAAGACCCGCTTGATCAAGGCCAAGGAGGCTCCCGAGAACGTTTTCTCGCGGAAGCTTCCCTTCGATGAATTTGCTGTTCTGAAGGAGATGCTTGGTAACCTGAAGCGGACGACTGGTTGCAAGGAGATCGAGGTCATTGCTGTTGATGAAGGTGGCAAGACCGGTGAGGTGCTGGGCACTGGTGAGAAGAGAGAAGGTCTGTCGGCTGAAAATGCGGTTCCTGGTCAGCCCACGTTCGGCTTTACCAATATTGCTGAGTAGACATGGGTACAATATCCATATACTGTTATATTTGCCTTTGATTAGATACAGACCGAGCATCTATATGCGGTTTCACGATCAATACAATATTGACGATTTTTTTCGAGTTCAAAATCATCCATTCTTTGCCGAGCGACGACTTTAGATCACCGACCCGTGAGACAAGTAAAGAATGAAGTCTATAAAAGCAGTAGCAGTACGCCTCCAATTGATGATTTACTGAATAACATGTAGGCCCTATCTTGAATCTAGGTAGTCTATATACATCGAGTTTTAGTATATCGGATATCGTACAGAAGGGAGAGCAATAAGTTTCGACGATGCCCTCTATGCCCATGAACACCAATCGCTATGCTATACTATACAAAACCGCCAAACTGGATTCGCATCACTCACAAAGCCAGGACATGGGTTGAATGATCAGGATTGCTGCGCTCGTCTTTTCCGACCAACGTTCTGTCGTCCCCGGGAAGGCCTCCCGCGCTTATCAGCAGCGCGCTTCTCAGCGATGAAATTCCAACATTCGATCGGAGGGCGCGATCCGATGTGCTGTCCGTTGGGACTGAAGACCTCGACTCGAGGCACGGAACTCGGGGACTCCGATCCCTCCGAGTTTGAACCGGCTCGAATCTGCACGGTAAGTTCCACCCATCCACACCCTTCAATCAGGATGTCGGTCGACATCACTTTGTACGGGAGTCGAGGTACTGGTATACCATGGTCTTCTACTGCCTTGGCGATGGAGGTCGGCAGGTGCGAGCTGGTCACGTCCCATTTCAACTCGAAAACACCGGCAGACGATATCGAAGCAGTGGCTTCGTCGCTCATAATCTGCTCGCCGGGATAAGGACGCTGACCTGCCTGCATCTCCGCGGCCTTCTGTGTTTTGGTAACGTGGGCTTCGATGGGAACGAAACAAGCCGCCATCAGGACATGGTCGGGGTTTTCAGCCGTTATGCGGACGAGGCCTCCGCCGAGAAGCAGCGATTGCCCGGGTTTGACGGTGAGGCGCTCAGGCTTCTTCCGTTTCGTCATGGTGAGATCGCGTTTGTGCTCGTCGCGAACGTGGTTCAGTAGTTGACCGCGGTCGAGTCCAGGTAGGTCGATCATTTCACCTTTACCGTGGCCGAAGGGGATGCGGATCGGCGAGACAGTGGTACCTGGCACAGACGAGACGACGGGGAGGACAGGGTAGAGATCTTCTCGAGGCGCCGGCGGCAGTAGACTGTCAGAACCCAATGAGACATCTTCGAGTTGGTTGATATCTGACTCTGCCGCGCGGCGTTCAACCAGTTCTGCAATCTTCTCCAGGTTCCTAGAATCCTTGGGAAAACAGGCTTCGATGAAGCTGCTTTTTCCGACGTTGGTCTTGCCAACTACCCAAATACCTCCTCCATGCTCTCTGATATCCTCCTTCACCTGTTTAGTCCACCAGCCCCGATGAGCACTAATCATATGTACATTGCCCAACCGGAATTCATCCGTAGACAGTTTCAAGGCGTCTCGGAGAACCGATCGCACGTACTCCATCTTCGAGTCAACTTGTTCCTTAGTCGCTGCTAATAGATCGGAGCGCGTTATGACGAACGATATCGTTGGTAACTTCCTCCCTCCTCGGTATTTCTCCGTCGAGGCTCTTCGATTTCGCGAGCGTGGTTCTTGAATAGACAAAGCATCATAAATATTGTGGACAAGTGACATGGGGAAATCCGCTGCGTCAATGACGTGGTAAATACGGTTATCCCTGTGAGGCGACTCTTTCAAATATTCCTGGATTGAATAAATCGTAGGCGTAGGAACCGAAACAGCTTTGTTGTGGTGAATCAAGTCGTGACATCGATCGCACACCTGCGCAGGCGCTCTCGTATTCTCCAAAAAATGGCTGGCAGTTGTCGCCGCTTCCTCGAGCATCGCTCCATCTGTGATAGAAGAAGTTCATCAGTGCCGCCTTGGTCAACCGACAGGAATCCCAACATACGCTTAGCTTTTGGGGTAGCTACTTCGGAATCGACTAGCTTTAGTATTGTGCTCGCTGCTTTCTCCGCTTCACTCCTCAAGTCAGAGACTTCCTCTGCACCTCCAGGCTTGTCGTTTGCCGCTCGTTGTGACTCTGATATGAGCTTCCGAACATGTTTCCTAGTTTTGCCATAGTATCCGGGCTCGTTCGGCTCGACGGTTTGCGCATAGGCACCACATCCTGGGCAACAGACGGGCAGTACATCCTCGACAGATCTAGAGGATTCCGGAAATGACTGAATAGTGGTTGATAGATTGCATATCTGGCTTCTGTTTAAAAGCTGGCTCGGTCGACGGTTGCGAAAGAGCTCCGCATGCGCGAAGAGTCTTCGCGGGGGTGACCGTAGAGAGAGCTGTACGGTCTGAGCTGGTCGCCGTGACGATATCTGACGGAATCCGACGGCTCTGGAGTATGTGCACTTCAGACAGTGCGGCATTATGGTGATAATTGTCTAAATCTTGCAAAAATGCAGGCGAGAGTCTCCATATGCGATTGATAGATAGCTTAGCGTCGGCGGCCGCCTAGATCTCGGAAAAAAGTTTAATGTGGCAAACAGAGCGTTGAGATGTAGAACTACGAGTGCAGATATAGCATGAAAATTATGATAAGAGGATTACAGTATAGTATTCCGTAGATTCTGAATTAAGTTCGGCTAAAACTACAAACACTCCAAAGGCAACACGCTTGCAAATCCCTGATCGTAATAAACTTGATAAAACCGGAGACAATCGCAGTCGAACTTTGTAAATCAAGCCTCTGCTTTTCCTTTGCCCTTCGGGTCGTCAACTTGATCGGTTTCTTCGTCTTCAGAATCACTCATGAACTCGTCGTCATCATCAAATCCAATGAACTTCCTAGATGGCGCTGACTTGACAGCCGGTTCTGATGGCACGGGTACACCCCCCGCGTCTTGCTCCTCGTCGCTCTCGTCCTCTGAGCCGCTCTGAGACTCCTGTCCACTACCCTCACTAGCACTAGCACTCGTGCTAGATCCGCCCAGGATTGTGTCGCGTAAGTTGTCCGTCCAACCTCCGTCCCTCATTGCTGCCAACACAGCCTCCCTGGCCTTTTCGCTCATTTCCTCCTTATCTTCCATCCACTGCCCATCAATCTTATGCTTTCCGCCACCGTTCTTCAATTCCTCCTGGCGCTTTTCTGCAGCCTCCACAACAGCCTGCCACCGGCGCCGACGCTCTTCCTTTTCTTTTCGATCCATCTCTGGTTTGACTGCGAGGTATTCGGCCAGAGCCTTGGCTTCGTTGACCGTGCGAATACGGCGACCGTCAAGGTTGCGACTGGAGCCATTGTCCTCCCCCTGATTGCGCTTCCGCTTGCTCGACATACGTCCACCGGCCGCACGAAGCTGGGAACCGAAACCACCCTTGCCTCCGCGCAACGGAACAGTCAGGCGGATGGGGAGGAGATTCGACGTTGTTGCAACTTCGCCATTGGAGGCGGCAAAGAGAGAAAGTAGACGTTCGCATGACGGGGCAAGTTGTTTGTTGCTCGTAGTGGTCAAGACAAGAGACTGAAGCGGTATCGACGATGGTAAGTACGCGGAAACTCTATCGGTGAGATCTGAGATTGTCGACGTGGATGGGAGAGAAAATGAGACTGTCGAAGGCAGGGAAAGTCCTGGGAAGGATGAAAGCAGCACGTTCACTGTTTGTGAAGCCATACTGGGTGTTGGGTATCCGGTTGCCACCGAGATTAGTGTATTCGAATATATTATGCAGCTAGTCGATGCCGTTAGAGGCGAGACGGCGCGGTTAAGAGGGTCTGAGATGTGAAGTAAGTTGACGTAGAGGAGGCGTTGAAGGTTGTCAAAAGCGGAGTTGAAGATAAGGGAGGATGACTAAGACGGGTAATCATGCCTGAGGCAGCTAGGCCCATATAATCATGTGATCTCCCGTAGATCAAGCTAGCGCGCTGATTAGGGCCATAACCCTAGCATGCGTTCCCGAACAGGAAGCGTCGCACTTTTAACCTGGGCCACCGCTCCACTCGATCACTTCTATCATATAAACCATTCTCCTCGCGTTGTCAGAGCGATTCCCCGAATAGCGCCTGGAACTCGCGACAATGTAAGTGCTACGTTTAGCTGCTTCATGGCTTTCATGCATTGATTTCGCAGTTGTACTAATGTTACTGCAGGCTTATCCCCAAGGAAGACCGCAAGAAGATCCACGAGTACCTCTTCCGCGGTATGTTAACGTCGACTCCCAATCATGCGGCTTTCGCAGCGCAGATTGGTTCGCTCAATTGACGACGAACTCTCACTGACTTGGTCCTTCTTATTGAACAGAGGGTGTGCTCGTGGCCAAGAAGGACTTCAACCTTCCCAAGCATGGCGATATTGACACCAAGAACCTCTACGTGAGTCGACCGGGTCGCCCCTTGAAGGAAGTCGAAGATGGACAATAGCGTCTGACATGTGTGTTTCTGCTGCTATAGGTGATCAAGGCCTGCCAGTCCCTGAACTCCCGCGGCTTTGTCAAGACCCAGTTCTCGTGGCAGTACTACTACTACACGCTCACCCCTGAGGTAGGTTTACTGTCGACCACCGATCAGTTGAGCCGCATCTGATTTGTTTCATTTAGGGTCTTGACTACCTCCGCGAGTGGCTCCACCTTCCCGCCGAGGTCGTTCCCGCTACCCACATCAAGCAGCAGCGTTCTCACGCTCCCCCTCGCGGCATGATGGGTGGTGAGGAGCGCGAGCGTCGCCCCCGTGCTCCCCGTGAGGGTGGCTACCGTCGCCGTGAGCAGGAGCCCAAGGAGGGTGGTGCCCCCGGCGAGTTCGCCCCCAGCTTCCGCGGTGGCTTCGGCCGTGGCCGTGGTGCCCCCGCTTCTTAGGAAGGTTGTTCGTCTCTCGGTCATCCAAGGGTTGATGGATGTGGCAAGTGTGGCTTGAGTAGGCTCTAAGAGTCAGAAAAAGCTGCACCCCTGCTCATCCTATGAAAAAATAGAACGAGTCTTTCTATCTGGGAAATGAGGATTATGTACTGCCAATGCCTCTTGATATGAACTAGCTAGGATAATGGCAAAATCATCATGACTCAGTGCGATCAGACTGTGCTTTTCGTAGATCTGTTGGTTCTGACGGTAAGATGCCAGCACTTAAATCTGTACATGGGAAGTCCTCAATCGAGCCCGCCTTGCTTTTATCGATATGACACCTGATCGGAAAGAACAATATGAACAGTGTGATTTCTTGATATCTTATGACGAGCACGATTCCTATGCGGAGAATCTTCTCCGGTCATACCGAATGACAGCCTGCAGAATGACTGAGGCGCCGGTGGCACAGTCATCCGCAGAGCAAAACTCCTCGGGATGATGGCTCAATCCGTCCTTGCACGGCACAAAAATCATACTCGTGGGAACTCTCTTGGAGGTGAAAACGCTGTCATGCCCTGCACCGCTCATGATAGTCCGCACAAGAGACTTGGGCTCAGGGACACCAGCATCAGCAACGACGGCTTCTGCCGATTGTTGAACACATTCAATGCAGTCCGGGTGAAATTCCACCGCAGGCGAGTCGAGATCCATGGTCCACTCCACTCGACATGGCTTTCCAATACCCTTACCTTCCTCGGCAGCAATTGCATCGAAATCCTTCCTCAGTTCTGCTTCCACGGCGGCGACTAATTCGGTCTTTGGTCCGCGGACGTCGAGGGAGAAGCTTACAAGCCCTGGCACGGTGTTGACACTACCAGGCTTCGCCTCGATAATACCGACACTTGCCAAACACCCGTGAGATGACGCAACTTCCCTCGCGCGAACCATCATGCGGGCAAAAGCGTATAGGGCATCTGCCCGGTGCTGGAAGGCTGTAGTACCAGTATGAGTGTCTCTACCGATGACGTTCAGGCGGTACCAGCGGTATGCCTGGACGGCAGTGACTACGCCGACACGCTGGTTGGCAGACTCGAGGTGGGGACCCTGTTCGATGTGAAGTTCAAAGTGCGCGGCCATTGGCGACTCTTTGTATGAGCATGGGACGCTCCCAAGGTAGTTGATCTTTTCCAGGGCGGATTTCATCGACTCTGGAGAGGAGGCTGCGGTTGGTAGTGAAGCCACCGTAGGAACTTCCTTGAGGTCATGGGCTCTCGAAAGAGGTATGCACTCCGCCCACACGCCGGAAGCAATCATGCTAACCGGGAATCGAGCACCCTCCTCGCTGTGAAAATGTTACTATATTGTCTGCGGCAGAAATCTGCGCACGTCATTTGGGAAAGGGCTCTTACTTTGTCCAGTTGACAACTCCTATACCACCCTCTGTCTCGATTCCCATCTCATCAATGACCTTCAAAGCTTCAATGCCCGCAAGAACTCCGAGAATCCCGTCATATCGACCACCAGTCGGCTGAGTGTCCAGATGGCTGCCGATGAACGTGGCAGGCACATCCTTTCGACGCCCCGGGCGTACAGCAAAGATATTGCCCATCTCGTCAATGGTGACGTTGCACTTCAGTGCCTTTGTCGTTTCGATGAACCAATCTCTCACTCTCTTGTCCTCCTCGGACAAGGCGAGACGCTGCATACCGGTATCAGTCGGTCCACTAAGCCAGAGCTCGGTCAGCACTGCCGCGGTTAAACTACACACGGGGCCAGTGTATCACGGCGATGCTCCATTGTTGGCTCCCCAGGATTACGAACGGCACTGGCCCAGTTTAAGAAGAATGCGGGATGCTATGCTTACTCTCCCCATCGGATACCGTAACCCCATTGACAACTGTGATGAAGGTCTTTTGCAAGGCGATCCTCGTTCGCTCGCAAAGCCGCGACCTGAGCTTCGCTCAATTCCGTGGACAACATGGCTTGGCTGCTTGAGATCGAGAGAGACCGGTGAGATTGTATGAACGCAGCTTTCACGGAATGTGGTGGTACTCCTCTCTTGAAAGGTAGTCGCAGAGCTGGTGAAGCTGCAATCCTAGAACACCAAGCAAGTGCCATGGCGCTTTTCAATGAAGGAACGACGACAATTTATCTACGAGTACTTGTTATGAAGGACGGCCGCTTTGATAGGGAACCCTGCGGAGAAAGCAGTGATAAGACGACTGCTCGAGTGGGGTCAGGCCTATCAACGCTGGGTCTCGGGGATCTCATCGAGTTCAATACTCGTCAATTGGTGGTTTCAAGCCGTCGGGGAGCGGACTTTTGCCCGTTCATCAAGATAGGCTGCTTCTCCAATCCGGAAGATTTGGGGTAGCTTTTGCGCAACCTACGGATGGACTGGCGGAAACTGTCTCGGACAGAGTAGCGAGATACACTCTAGATGCGTTGATAAAGTATGAACAAACCGGTTTGAGCACGAGCATAATCATGACTCTCGCTTCAGTGCAGCTTATCAACATGGCAAATCACGATGGTCTTGAAAAGCAAGCGTAGAGTTGGACTTAGCATTGACAAAGGCGGAGTTGGAGCACGCGCTCGCAGTGGCACTATAGCCACGGGGATTGCTAGTAAAATGACACGCACTCCGTATGGTCCCTACCACTATTTGAGGGCATACAAGGGCTAGAATTCTGTAAAAATAAGAGAGGTCACTTTAGGAAGTGCAATTAATCCGAATCTGCAAAAAAAAATAAAAGTAACAAAATCGACAGCTATGTCGATGGAAGTTTCCAAAGATTGAGGAGAGGAGTATGTTGGGCAAGCCACGGCCATCTCTGGTAAAAGGCAAGAAATGGGTTCTGAGCTAGCTTGTCCCACTCCTCGGAGGATCAATCCCAATTTAAACTATAACCCACCTCCGGACACAGAAAGGGTCCCCGTTCGAATCCGGCTCTCTTCGGCCTTTTCTTTCTTTTCGGTTCTCTGCGCGACGCCGCATACCCCGCATTCAACCCACCTGCCCGCATCTTGAAGTTCATTGACTTCACGATTGATTATTGTCTGCCGTCAATCGGTACTTTACCTATCTACGTGTATAGCGATCTAGTCCATCCACACCTCGTCTACATAATGTCCTCCGCTGCGTGTATATTCTGCAAAATCATCAAGGGTGAGTCTAGTCCTACCTCCTGCCGCCGAGCTCCCATTGAGCTGTCGCGTCTCCAACTTTCGTGAGAAAAGCTTGCGATGACGCCGTACAGGCCCTTACTTGACGGGGCTAAGCTTCCTTATTAAACATAGGTGATATCCCTTCTTTCAAGGTCTTCGAGAGTGACAAAGTCTTCGCTTTTCTTGACATCCAGCCTCTCAGCCGTGGCCATGCGGTAAGTTTTGGCACCTCTGCGTTGAACTCCAGCATGACCTTCCCGAGATGTCATTCCTATGCCAAGGCATATAATATTCCATGCAGCCGTTTCGTATACATTTCGGGGGATCCCATGCTATTAATGTTGGGAAAAGCATAAATCCGCTAACAGTAATGCTGAATCGTGTAATAGCTCGTGATCCCCAAGTTCCACGGTGCGAAGCTCACAGATATCCCTGACGAATACCTCAGCGAAGTCATGGTATGTGAAGGATGGAAGAAGACACAAGCAGAATCTCGTGTCACATTCCCCACCCCCCCCCCTTTATACCCTTTGCACATCCCTGAGGACCTTGGGGGATAAGGTCCACGGACTTTGAACTTTGTCCCCCGCAGGTTACAGGGTCCCTACCTAATCCTATTCTCACTAGGAGAAGGCTGACAGGTGTTATCTCGAATATAGCCGGTGGCCAAGCAGATTGCCAAAGCAAGCGGCGCAGAAGATTACAACATCCTGCAGAACAACGGCCGCAGTGCTCACCAAGTCGTTGACCACGTAAGAGGCTGTTCCTGGGCCTGAGAAATGAAAACACCGCGCTGACCTTTGCTTTTTTCAATCTGATTAGGTCCACTTCCACATGGTGCGTTTTTAGGATCCCTTCTGGTGTAGGTTGCAATGGTGCTAACCCGCAGATTAACAGATTCCCAAGCCAAATGAGACAGAGGGTCTCGGTATTGCATGGCCTGCCCAGCCTACCGACATGGATAAGCTCAAGGCTCTGCATGAGGAAATCAAGTCCAAGATGTAAACCCATACTTTCACTCCAAAAGTCGCAGTCCTTGGCTCAATACACGTAGTTAGCGTGTCTTTACCAATGCCAGCTTCAAATTCCATCTCTTGCACCATTCAGTAAGAATGTCAGAAAGTGTATACGGAATTGATGCATAAGTATAGACTGCGGTGCTCTATATATACAAACTGTCGTCCAGTACAAACATCGTGACTAATCTGTTTGAGCCGTTCGATGTCCAAAAGGTAAGGGTAAGTCAGGTGTCTAGTACTCAGTCTCATCAACTCTTAACATGCCGGATTACTGGCTGCTGATCGCATTTCCCTTCGACATGGTCTCCGCTGAATAGAAGTCGATTTTGCCATTACCTTGGATCACATTCAAGCGATCGTACAAGGATCTGGCACGTACGTAAGGGTCAAGCTGCCAGTATTGCACCCTCAACCGCTCAATAAGGTCCTTTCTCTTGTCCTTAGCTGTTGCCACAGCATCCTTGTGTCCTTTGGAGCTGGCCGCGATCCATGCAATGGTGGCGTCTTGGATTTCTTTCCCGAGTTCACGGCGCTCCGCTAGCAGCTGGTCTCGTTTGGCAGTGTCTTCCATCGTCTTATTTTCATCCGGTTCGCATTCCACGTACTTGTATTCCCAATTCTCATCGCCCTCAAGCTCCTTCATGATGCGATCTCGAGGAATGAACTCCTCCAGATCCTTGACATTCTTAGTGAAATTGACCTTGGCAGCAACGACGGGATCAAGCCATCCTTTGATGATGTTCCAGATGCCTGCGCAGAATGATGTCAGTACATACGGCTTCCAATTTAGGAACGAAGACAAACCCGAGAAGATCCAAGGCGCCTTGTGAATGAGCACCACCCCTAACGATTCGGGATAGTTGGCCTCGAAGCACTTAATCATGAATTTGACCGGAGAGTAGTCCTGCAGAGGTAAGTCAACGTCTATGGCAGTTAGTAGATCGTGGGCATACCATATTCGCCAACGAGAAGTCGGTCATATCGAAAATGATACACTAGAATGTGTCAGGTGCATTCCGGCGGCTTTTGCCTGAACTTTTAAGACTCACAGCTGTTTCAACGGGAGGCGCAAGCATCATGCGCGCCGTTTCAATTGTGTAAACGGTGAAGCGGTCCAAGACCTCTGAACTTTGATCACCAGCCTTATGCAGGCGCACCCTGACGACGCAAATTGGCCGGCCTGATTTGTCGACACCGTGGAGGAAACTCTTTCCCCGACGCATTTGCATTAAGAACTCTTCACCGGCTTTCTTTTCAGCAGGATCGGAACTCTGCGACTGTTTGAGAGCATGCGGCTCGCCATTCTTCACGATATCGTCATCCACCTTCACATCCATCAACCTCCAGCGGAGAGTAGAGATAAACATGACGAGAGCTTTCTGGACATCCCACTTACGCGCCCGCAGAAAGCGTAAAAGCAGAGAATCGGGATTATCGTGTTTAACCATAGTCCAGAATGTTGTCCGAATCTCCTCCGGCGACATGTCAGCCAGAGTTTGCTGGAACTCCTTCGACTGTCCATACTTATCGTCTCCCTCAGAAAGGTTGATAGACGAGAGGTTGGTTGTGACCGCCTCTGCTGATTTCTCGCTCGCGGTGCCATTTTCATGATCCTTGCCTTTGCCGAACAGTCCGAATCGGCGCTTGCCCTCTTTCTTGTTCTCCTGCGGCGCCGTTTCCTTAGTTGACTCCAGCGCATCCAGTTTGACGCCAAAGACCTTCAGGAGCAGCACCCAGAATTCCTGCAGCTTCGCTTCCTGCTCTGCCGTGAGATTCCCCACGGTTCCGGGAGGCAATTCGGTAGGCATTGTTCTGAGACTGTCGATGACGCCGAGAAATGGGTCCTGTTGAGGCTGGATATTCTGTGAAATTGATGGAGAAGGCGCGTCGTTCTTGGGATGAAAGCGTTTATCCTGTAACCAAACTCCTCCGCAAATAACAGCGAGAGCGATTGTAACTGTCCAAAACGATGAAGCCTTCCTCGGAGGGTTGTTCCGCGATGACGGTACAGTAAAGATCGATCGTCTAGCTAAGGAGGTTGAAGCTAAACAAGGCTTCGATGCACCCCCAACGGGTAATAATGGCAAAGAGTATGAGCGGAAATGCACGGAGTTGGCCGAAGAAAGGAGTAGCCGGCGTCGAATAGACGAACAAGCATGCATGTGCTGAGAGATTAATAACGAGGGCCCAGGCGGGGGCCAGTTGTGAAGACTGTGGTGTTGTTGGTGGTTCCTATCCTCATTTCACGCCAGAAGGGGCAAGGACACACGAGGATGGGAAATTTGACAGTTATTATTAGTAGTACTAAAAGGTAGTAGTGATCCTACCTTGGCAACCCCGAACAATTTATATCATCATCACACTGTGGATAAGCAATGCCGCAACGGACCCTCGGGGGCCTCAATTTCCGATCCAATCGCAAACTTGTAAAGCGGGGGATCAACAACGCGGCGCCCACTGTTTAATGAACGAGGCAGAAAACACTCCATAGATACGACCGAACTGATTTAGATCTGCGACAAAATCATTTTCATACCAATCATTTCAAACCAAATTTGATATCCTTTGCTGAGGTGCCAAACTATCTTCACTGGCTAGGCCCAATTCATCACGTGTTGTGATTGTTTATCGTTGGTCTCGCAACGCAACAAAAACATTCGTACTCCGATTGCTGGTCAGCTTTCCTCAAAGTTCGGGAAATTGTGGGAATCTATGATGGACACTGCTCGCCCCCGGTCATCCTCGCGCCCGCGACCTTCCTCCAGGCCCACGACTCCTCTGAGGCCCAGTTCTCGAACGTCACTCCGCGAAGCCCATGGTTACGGGACGAGTATCAGCAATGCTGGCTACACACAACCCGCAATCAATGCTCTCGAGCCGCAGTTTGCAGAACTTGCAGATTCTATGGCAGATCTTGAGGCGAATTTCATGCACCTTCAGTTGATGCACGAGAGTTTAACTCGTTTCAGCGAGAGCTTTGCCAGCTTCCTCTATGGTTTAAATATGAATGCGTTCTGTGTGGACTTTCCAGAGGTATTCGGATTAAGCCTTACCTATCAATTAGACTCTTGCTCACTAAGAACTAGGCACCAATAGCAGATTCATTCCGGAGGGCTAAACAAGCTGAAGCTCAAAAAGGTATTGTAAAGCACACTAGACAAGATTAACAAGGCCAAATATACTCACTAAGTTGCAGAGGCTGAAGCTGAAGAAGTTCGACGAGCTGCTGACGCCGAGACAACATTCATGTGAGTTACTACTAAGTCATAGCAGCATTGCACATTGGAGGTTCATTCTGACACGCTCCGGGGCCACAGGACGACAGATACCTCGTTCGTTGAGAACCCTCCTAGCACGGTCTCCTCAAAGCTCACATCCAAATCCTCCATCCCTCCTCGAGGAGCTACCCGAGGGACTTCGACGCGCGGATCGACACGCGGTCGCTATACAACGAGAGGGACTAATCGGGCTCGGCCCAGCGCATTGCCTCGAGGTAGAGGTGTTCGGTGAGCGCTGTTCTGGGAACAATAATGTTACAACCGGATATCCTAGCATGCAGCTGTGCTCATGTGAACCTTCCGCATGACTTCAAGATAAGGAAGATTGACAGTACTGTCGAGACGGAGACCAAGAAGCAGAGGTCTGACGGAGAAGCGTTGGTCCAGTCCATGGTGGAGGCACAGCTATACCAGATCGACCAGGACGCCGCAGGATGCCTCAGGATGCACTGGGCTGCTTCGCTAGCATGCGGCTGCCTCAATTCGAACCGTGGCCCTTCTCTCATGGACTACTTTTGAGATGCATCTCTAACTTGTCATTGCCACTGAAGCAGATTAGTGACATGACAATGCGGAATAAAACTAGCTTTAGAATAATGGCCTACGCAATTCTTAGTTCTATTTCATGAGCGCAATATGAAACACTACTAGAACATTTTGCTTTTAGATATCTCCCCAAAAGGCGGCGTATCCCCGGGGATGCGGATCCCCAGCAGGACGGTTCCTTATCGCTCCGAGCGGCGGACCCTGAGGAGAAAAAGATCTCTTAAACCAACATCAGGCCGTCCACAAAGCTTCTGTGGCGTCACATACTTTCGGCTCAATAATCTTGAGTCAACACCTTATCATCTTAAACAAATTTAGGCGTCTGCAGTTCAAGCTCCACTTTTTATCAAGTGTTGTTGCCGGTATATCACACGCTTCTCAGGTTGCTTCGGCGCCGATACGGCACGGAACACTAAGTGGCAGGTGACACTGCGCCACAGCCATCAATACACTCCAGCTTGTTGGGCAACACAACGCCGAAGATTTCTATTGTTGATCGAGAGGCTGGCCTCTGAAAGCTTCACAATGCGATTGTGAGCCCATACAGGGTCTTTGACGACTTTTATTCATGAATGCTTGCATTCATCTGCACTTGACTTGAGCTTATTGTCCTCCTTGGCCTCAAGAGTCTAGATATCTGTTGCGAGACGCCTTCCCTGGACGTCTTTTATATTCTGAAGCTTTTCCTTCCGGACTCTCAAATTTTTTTTTAATTCTTCTACTACCCTGTCGTCCTGATCTTTCCTTTCAACAACATCCTTGGAACTCTTCTCGTGCTGTCACATTCGTCACCATGGCTAGCATTACTTCAGTGTCCCTTCTCTCGGAGGCTGAGTTTGGTTGCGGTAAGCAGGCATAATCATGATACCGTTCTCTCTATAGATCTTCGAGCTGACTTGCAGTAAGAGCATCTCGCCGCAATACTGACTCAAAGTGGGAACACTGCCGACCAGTTCAAGAGCTCGTTCCTCAAAACTCACGCTGCTCTGGCTCCTAGACCTCTAGCTCTGTTCCCTAAGCCTCCAACGGCGGATGATTTCCCGAAGCAAAAGGGAAGCCTGCGTCCTGCTTCTCTGCTAAGGCCAAAATACACTTGCTTGACTTGCTCTGAAGTGTGTGCGCCTGCCAACAGACAAGCTCATACGAAAGAGACTGGGCATCAGTTCTGTAAGTCAATATAGTGCGACTCTCCTGTAGAAGGTAGCTGACACCCGCAGACATGGAATCAAGGGGACGTACCCTGTTCTGCCAAGGTTGCGGTGACCTCGTCTATGACCATGACTTGGAACGTCTTCGATCGTTACCTTATGGAATGGTTCAAGGTTCGCATCCTGTCTATTTTTGTTTCATTCGACCTGCTAAAGTCCAGCAGAATCTAGGAGACGTAGATTAAGCGAAAGTTCATCGGATGAACAGTATGTCAGGAACAACGCCAACAAGCGCGCTTGTTCAAAGCAGGGCGTCAGAGGTCTGTACAATCTCGGACAAACATGTTATCTCAACGTCATCCTGCAGACTCTACTGCATGATCCCATTTTGAATGCCTATTTCTTGGGGAATGGCCATCAGTCCCACGATTGTGCTATCCCGGACTGCATAGGCTGCGCAGTTGCAGAGGCATTTGCCGACTTCAACAGCAGCGATAAAGCGGAAGGCTTTGCAGCATTGAATCTTCTTCTAGCATCATGGCGTGCAAGTCCTGTAGGTGGATTCTTGACCAGCTGCTGGCAGATTAAAAGATACTGACTCCTCGCAGGCTTTGGCAGGTTACCACCAGCAGGACGCACATGAGTACTACCAATTTCTCGTCGACAAGCTACATGCGAGCACTGAAGGACACGTGGAAGATCACGACCAAAGGTGTTCTTGCTTTTTCCACAACACATTTTACGGCACGCTTAAAAGTAGTGTGATGTGCGATAATTGCGGCAACATCACAAAAACGGAAGATCCAATGCTCGATCTGAGTCTGGACGTTCAGGTACAGGCGAAGAAACGGGCCATGGGCGGTGGTGTCGGGCCCTCAGCGACACCTACACTAAATGGTTGCCTGGAGAGCTTTACGTCACCAGAAAGACTCATGGCAGGTGTCTACAATTGCAGTGAGTGTGGCAATACGCCTCAGAAAGCAACAAAGCGTTTGCGAATCAAGAAATTACCGGCGATTCTCTGCATGCAGCTGAAGGTGCGTCTCTCGTCTCTGGCGATCACTGTGGACCTGGCTAACATGGTATTCAGCGCTTCGAGCATAGCTCAGCAGTGTCCGAGAAAGTGGAAGGCAGGGTTGATTTCCCTCTGTCGATCAACATGCTCCCATATACGATACATCGGCACAGAGACGACCTTGACAAATCCAAATTCATCTATGATCTTTCTGCTGCAGTCGTCCACAAAGGTAAATTGGACGCTGGACACTACTACGTCTACTGCAAGCAGGGTGACCAGGTTTGTCTCTCCGTTACTTAGTGGCTTATGCCTCCTGTGTGCTCTCTGGAGACAACACACGACATTGTTGACATGACTAATTCTTATCTTGACAGTGGGTGCTGTTCAACGATGATCAGGTCACTGCGGCCACCGAGGCAGAAGTCCTCAACGCCGATGCGTATCTCTTGTTCTACAATCTACGATTGTTTACTGCTTCTTTACAGTAGCTCCTCGCATTGCCTTCGCATCCTTCAATCCTCAATAGGGAGGCAACCATCTTCAGTTTTCCCCTCCTGCCCTAGCGGACAGGAGTTCATGGCATCGGAGTTCAATTCGCGGGTCTTGTTTGAATTTCACTCGGGAGGGTCTCAAGGTTATCTGTATTTGATTGCATCTCTGTCATTATGCAGACAGTTAGAATACCGGGCTAAACTGGTCACCTTGGTTATTGCTAGAAGTTGATTCCATCCGTTTTCCTCATCATACGTTATACGAGTAGGAATGCTACGTTGTGGGTTGAAGACGGGCCGCTTCAATAGCGGACACGGGACAATCCGTGTTTCTACGAGGAGCAACATTTGTGACCACATGGTAACGGCGCAGAATCTTTTGCCGCACCATGGGCTATGTTCCTGGAGTCAGGGAATGTGAAGGTGAGCGATGCCGCAGAAGGCTAGATGAGGCGGGAACTTCAACTGTGCAACCAGCCGCTATGTCCATAGCAGCCTTACAGACATGGTCGTCTACAGGTGGCATTGACCCCATTGCACTCGCATTCGTCACATTCACCACACTGTTTCGCTATGGCGGGCTCGAGGTGTAGGTAAAGTAAGGTGGAAAAGGACTCATGAATTCAATTTAAGGAAAAATTGAATTGGAAAGATAAAGGTTTCGACATAACACCTTTTGGATTGTCCACACCGGCATCTCCTCTTCCTCTTTCCTATTTCCCCCCACCGGAATTCAAGCGGATATGATTCCTTTTTGATTTTCCTCCATGGTAGCTACCGAGCGCCGAGCACGTAACGATTCGTCGTGAAAAAGGAAATGGGTCGAGAAAACAGATTTAACGGTACTGTTTGACGGAATGTTAGTGATCCGCTCTTCTTCTGCCAACCAGTCCTCCGAGAGTATCGTCGGTTTGACACTGGCCATGGTATTCCGACTCTGCGACATATGTGGAAACCAACCTTGTAGAAACCGATGTCCTGAGCCTTCTCACGGAAGCACTGTCTGCAGATATCCATCTATAACCACTATCAGTCGCATATCCAACGCGGTGTTGTTCTCCATAGTGTGGCTAATTTCCATACCCCGTACTTGCGGATAAGACCAGCGCGGTGGGCGCAAACACGGCTGTTTCGACGCAAATATCTGATTAGCCGTTCCTGCTCTATCGATAAAATTTTCGACCTATCCTCCTGGTAATCGCCTAGGGAAGTTCGTTCACACACCATTCACGGGAACCCTTGCCGAACCTATCGAGTGAAAAGAGAGTAACAAATTAGCCAAATCGTATCGACGCATCCCAGAATTTGAAGAATATCCTTACTTGCGGGGCCGGCTGTACCAAACGGACTCGTGAGTCATCTTGAATCTGAGACGAGGAAAACCTGGGGGTTGACGGTGTTTGGCAGGTGGTTTTGTCGTCGTCGCTGGCGCTGGGCGTTGAGGATAAAAGATATTAGGGTTGAAATTGCGTTGTGTGCCTCTGTTCCGCTGCCGGGCTCGGGCCATCTCGCTTGAGGTGCGCTAAGCTGTTTTGGGATGGCATTAGGCTATAGCGGTCATGTGATTTTGAGGTTATCTTTTAGGCTTAGCGCCCCGCCTCCAGATTGACGGTGTTTTGTTTTTCCGCAGTGTCTGGATATCAAAAGCACAGGATGGAGTGAGAAACGGACTAATCTGCTCATCATTCGAGAATCTTAATCTAGCTTTCTTTATTATTACACGGTCGATGATTAGAAAGAAGATATACTGCTGAATCTGGTACATACAACAGTTGACATTACTTGCAGGCTAACGCATCCAGTTGCAAGTACATATCAAGCCAATGCGGATTGTGGTCAATCCCAAGCCACATCTTCTCGTGGACATCATTCATTGAGAATTCGGCTTTGAGAATGAAAACGACTCCGCGTTATTCAGTGTCACTCTCTGTTGGGGTTGCTGCCTCCTTTGAAGGTTCGTCAGCCGGTAATGGAGCCTGGTCTTCGCCTCCTTGTAGCTTCGCCTGCAGTCTGGCTTTTGCCTGCTCTAGCTCGTCTCCCACGGCAGCGTCGTTTTCCGCATCTGGCATGTCCAGGTCCCTTCCGGGGGCTCCATCATCACCCTCCGTAGGGCCATTGCCAAAGTCCGATTCATCATCCGACATTCCTCCATCCTGAGTAGCAGTCTGGCTCTTCGAGAACTCCTCTTCCTTCATTTTGCACAGGATCTTGGCGGCCCGTTTTCCCAGATCACGAATTTCGCCCACCTCCTCCGTCCCCAGCTGTCCAACGTCCCGGCATTTTCCCAGTAGACCCCAGGCCCAAGCTCCCATTCGTCAAACCCGCTCAGCGCTCCCGCTCTGGACATTCTCAGATATGAGTCGCGCCATGATCCCCAGTACGCCCAGAACACTATCCATGTCCATGCAGGCCAGTTGAACAGTCAATAGGTCCACTGCAAGAAGCAAGTGCCGCCATTCCTTATGCGCTGTTTTTGAGTGTCATGGGAAGCTAATCAGGTGGGAATCATCCAGGGCGGTTATTGCCTCTGGCGGTGGGGTACATTTTAGAATTGATCAAAGAAGAAGAAACCGACGGTGGAGGAGGTTGTAGTAGCTCGCTTGCGCGTCTCAATATGTAGCTTCAAGGGCGTCCGCGGTCAAGATGTTCGCATCTTGTGGCGCGACATATACTCCATCGACATACACTCCTTCGCGCACGGGAAACACGTCTTTTTCTTGGGGCCGATTCAGATCTTCGACAACGCTGTCGTAAGGCAGCCGGGCTGTCTCGGTCTCTGGTGCTGCCGGCTGCGGTGCAGTAAATAGAATCGGTAGGGAGTTTGCTTCCGATCTAAATCCCAGGTTCAAAAGTTATCAGTTTGAGTCTCCCAGAAAAAGTGAACGGGGCGAAAATTCCGTTCGTCGTCGCGAGCTGGAACGGGAGAACAACCAGTCTTAGCACGCGAGACGAACAGGACACGAAAACATGTAGCTTACCTGACCATGCGAAGATACTCCAGCCCATCCTCAGCGGGTCTAGAACAGCTCATCATCATTCACGCTGTCGAGCCCCGGAAAAGCGCTCTTCTGACCATACACTGGGTGATTGCGAGGCCGCTCGTATGACATCATAGTATGCGACATGCCGTCTTCCTCTTCTTCCTTGGGATATGTAGAGCAGTAGCGTTTGGCGTGGGGAGAAGGTGTGGAACCGGAACTAGGTATTTTTCGCTTGTCGGGCATGGTGGCCAGGGCCAGAGGGTTGAGGTAGCTGAAGTCCAAAGTACCTGGTGCAGGTAATCCTTTATCGGATGGGGCTCGGGGGGTGAGCGTCTTCGCTCATAAGAGCTTAAATTGTGCCACCGATCACGCAGCTGGTCCTGTAGCTCAGTTGGTTAGAGCGTGATGCTAATAACGTCAAGGTCGCGAGTTCGACCCTCGTCGGGACCATTTTTTTTATACTATCGTATTTATATACGTTATTATATTTTATAAGCATTTCTGTCATTCTTAATGAATAAGCAAAATTATACACGTAGAAAGTATATCTAGTAGACAACTGTATACTCATGACCCGTCTAATAGTAGGCTCATGTAGTCCCTAATAATAAGGAGATGCCCGAGAATCTGTATAACGAAAGAACACAGCAGGCCTAGTTCTTTTCAAGTTGCAAGACAATGATATTATTCCATATCTGCACCCTTCTATGCTCAATCTCACATTTCCAAGGAGTTTGTCGGTTCAGATAGCAGCATGGCGCTCTCCAAGGTCAGACAGACCCCTACAACCCCATGAGCGAAGAAGCACCATAACGGCCAAACCCCCCCGACGTTCAAGTAGTCGTACTCCTATCCACGGCATAGAGTGCAAACATGGCGGCATCCACTGTCCTTCTCAAGACAGGGATCCATCATGCACTTACATAGTAGCTGGTCATGTCCCGCGAATCCGCAGTAATCTGAGCCGGATTGTGCGAGTGGTCAAGAGACACTCATATTTCCCTTTTCTTTTTTTTGTTTACCTTCACCTGAGTATCTTGTCCGGTCTTCTTCTGTCTTCCCTCCTCCCCCCACCATTTATCATCTTCTCATCCTATCTCCTCCCCCCTCTCCTTCTCTTCTATACCCGTCCCATACCCGTGGCCCGTAGTGGGCCAGACCACGCATCTACATCTGACAGCCAGCCTCGTTCATTGTCACAATGGGCAGCCATAGCGAAGAGGCGATATCTGCCTATCAGGATTACTTTAGGAGGGAACAGAATACCTGCCGCGCTCACCCCTTCGTGATGAACTTCATATACTTCTTCGTGGACAGCCTCGATCTTGACCTTGACTTCGATCTTTTCCCGAATGACGCCAGCAGAGAAATCCTGGATGAAGAGATCGCTTCGCATAGAAACCCTGCAAGAGGTCACAGACGCGTTCATAGAGGATTATGAAGCCACCACTGGGGACTGACCTGTCAGAGGAACTAAAAACGGATGAACACGCCTATGGCACGCTTGTAGAGGCGTTTTACTTCTGTCTGAACAGGAGGCAGAAGCAGCCTTCGGACATGGACAGAAACCCAGATACGAAGACGGCGAATGAGCTGCGTCGAGAGATGTAGTGGGATAAAATCAGAGAGCATCACGCGAAGGCACAGAGGAGCATACAGGAAATGATTCGGAGAATTAGTCATGTCCAAACAGGTCGATCCGACGATGCCGAAAGACCCCAGAGTCACCTGGACGGCCACCCAGAGCACGGAACAAGGCACGCAACAGAAGAAGACAGCGAGGTTGATATCAACTGTATCACCGACACTGAGGCCGACACTGAGACTGACCCCGACACCGACACCGAGGTCGAGGACGGGGCCGTAGACCAGCCAGCGTCTCAGCTACAGGGCGAGCCAGCGCTACCGGCTCCTGACTTTGAGACAGAAGCAATGCTTCC
This sequence comes from Aspergillus hiratsukae, assembly GCA_014281905.1. Classification (NCBI taxonomy): domain Eukaryota; kingdom Fungi; phylum Ascomycota; class Eurotiomycetes; order Eurotiales; family Aspergillaceae; genus Aspergillus; species Aspergillus hiratsukae. The sequence continues at coordinate 69,823 of JACBAD010001993.1, forward strand.
ACATGCGTTAGAGCTCGACCCCATCGACCGTGAAGAAGTCTTCAACTATATTCTCGTTAAGACGAAGGAAAGACATGGTGAACGCTATGGGTGGTTTTTTGAAACAGATGTGGGAAAGACAGTAGGTAAATCACTAGAGGAATACCTCACTCCAGCTGTCAGGGATATCTGTGAGAGCGGGTCGTTTACCCTGGAAAGGTCTGTATTCACCCGACATTTTCACTGCGCGCCTGACTTTGGGATAGTCTCAGATCAATTGGGGGCGACTGTGACTCTCCAAGGGCCGGGGTATACATGAATATACTTTGGCATCCAAGTGACCCTGACACTTTCTGGCTCTACATCGGACAGGCCATAATTTTGTGCCATAGAATTACAAAACATCGCGACAAGCGATATCGCCTCAAGCACCCAAGCCTGCACTATCATGTGTGGGATTCAAGGGAGGGTATGCAGTCGCAGTTTGTGATTCTGGCATACATGGATCTTGAGACGCCACTGTCGCGTACAAGCCAATGTTTGTTAAATTTGCTGGAGATGTGGATGGCTTGTATATTCCGAACCCTGACCGCGAGAGACCTCCACACATACCTACCTCCATCGGTGAGCAAGCAGTCAGCTGGACGGCATTTGAATGTCGCTCCACCTATCTGGCAAAGATTCCCAGGCGACACTCCTGCCATCGACGAGCGTTGGGATAGAGAACTGTTCATGAAATTTCTCCACTCCGAAGATCCAGCGAGAAGGGAGTGGGCGGAATGGGCCATAGACTCTTACAACGATTTTAGAAACTCCCCCGATCCGAGGCTACGGGAATATTGGTTTGAAAACAACAAGAGCAGCTGCAGCTGGCTCGCGAAGCTTCAGAACTGATTTACCGTGAAAACATGAAGGTTTATCAAGAGCATGGAAGTGAGCGAATCGTTAAGTGCGCCCCTGATCGGGACCGTGGCTATGTCAACTGCGGTAAATACGTCTTCTCGATCCCGTCAGTCGCTGGACATTCCGGCTGGAAGCAGAGTGCACATCCGATTTCATTTGTACCACGTCCCCGTATCGTTCAGGTACGCACAACAAGCTAGGCCCGATGACCCGTCCAGCAGACTGGCTGTTTGGGTCAAGGGCCGAAGCTCCACAGGCGCGGAAGTGCAAACATGGTTACAGTGTGCCAGGGGAGAGAAAACCGTTATGAAAATGAACACCCTCGTCAATGCGTTGGAGGGGCTTACCTATGATGAAACCCGATTGCTCCGTCGCCGGTGGCTAGTTAGCCGTACAGGAGTACGATACAACAACTGACCATGTCTCTCTATCCAGCAGATTACTGGAGTGATTGATTATGATGTCTGAGATTCTGGATGTATGTATGAATGAATGAGTAAATGAATGAATGTATGTGTTACTGGTGTGGAATGTCATAAAAGAACCATAGCAAGCTAAGGTAGAATAGAATGAATACTAAAAGTAGTAAGTAGTAGGGGTACTACTTACTATCAAGTGAAGCTTGAAAAAAAAAAAGATGGTCCCGACGAGGGTCGAACTCGCGACCTTGACGTTATTAGCATCACGCTCTAACCGACTGAGCTACAGGACCTGATTAGTTGACACTGAGTTGACTGGTTGACAATATGAGACTAAAAGCGAAACACAAGCAAATGACATCACGTGGATGTATACGAGGGCAAAGATTCTGAAGAGATGGAGATCATGCATACACTATATTCTCATTTTTATCCATTTTCTCAGGGTGTTCTCTCTAAAACACTGTCTAGTCCAAAGTTATTTCATCTCTTGCCCCTTACACATACCAGACACTCATGGGCGCAGGCGCTGAGGGTCACGGGGGATTCCTTAGCCTTCTCCTTTGCAGCCTTCTTTGCAGCGCTCTTGCTAGCGCTCTTGGTTTATTCCACTCGCTCCACGGGGGGTTGCAGGCTGCAGCCGCCGCGGGGTTCTCCTCAGGCTTAGGACGGACAGGGAGTTCGGAGTCCGCCATAGTTTGAGAGCTGGGTGTATGGAGAACGAGAGGACGGGAGATTGGAAAGATGGGGAGCTGGGGAATGATACCAGGCCTTTTCTCGTGACGACAACAATCGAGCTGCCCTACCTGATTTGAGTCATGCCCCGCCATCTGATCCGCAGCCCTAATCCCTAAGAAGAGTCACGTGCCTTTATGTTAATATAGCATGAGGAGAAGTCATTAACATAACAGCTGGTTCTGTAGCTCAGTCGGTTAGAGCGCCGTGCTAATATGAAGATAATCCACTGTTAACGCGGATGTCGCGAGTTCGACCCTCGTCAGAACCATCAATTTTTTGCTTTTTTTTTTGCTTCATCTACCCACTGGAATGGAGCATAGATGTAGGTACTGATATTATGGGTTTTTTTGCTGCTAAGGCTAGACGCTATAGTTATCGTCAGGAAGAGAACTATAGGTTTGCTTGTATATTTAACACTCCACAGAATATTTATGGTCATGTTTCAACCTTTATTAGTTATGTGTTACGGCACCAACACAGCCGCATGGCCTAAGGCGGATGCGACAGGCAGAATTACGGGATGCGGACATCCAATCACTCTATGAAACATGCGGCCTCTCACGTGATATGGTATATTGGTATATGGCTTAAAGGGTATGTTGGTATCGTAACCATCTACCACTATACCACTCTACCATCTACCACGCATACCAACTGGAGGAACTATGGATATATAAAGACACTCATTACCATTGTATCTAGCACTCTTAGTTTAGTTCCTCGCGTTCAATATCAATAACTCACTTGAGTACAAGTTCACTAGTCCGATTCGTCAGTTACTCTCTTACT
>JACBAD010001992.1:0-72178 GCA_014281905.1 Aspergillus hiratsukae
CCGCCCCTCCCATCGGGAGACGAACCCCCGCACCGCACTCCCACCTCCGCCTGCGAAGAGGCAGGCCTCATGACATACATCGGCGAGATCATCTACGCCTCCTCGTCCAAGGAAACCGGCCTCGCCTGGACGCGCGACGCAGTCGACATGGCCGAATCCACCATCCTCGAACTCGGCGGGCTGGAAGACCAGAACCGTACCCCCCGCCACCGCTGCGCCGAGTGTCTCCGCGTCGGGCTGGAGAACTGGAAGACAATGGTCTCGAAGCTCGTCGCCGACGCTGAAAAAGAGGAACGCGAGAGCGTCGAGAAAGCTACGCATGGTTGGTTCGGGGGAGGCCAGAAGCAGACGGAAGCCAAGGCCCTTGAGCGGAAGCGATGGGAGGCCGAGCGGTTGCTCCTCGACGACAGGATTAAGAAACTCTGGCCTATTATCGACGGGGAGTCGGGTCTGGAGGGGATCGCGCCCAATAGTTCTCTGTTTGTTTGATTGCTATTCAGTTGATTTTGAGGATTATGCTCTGGAGGTTTGATTCACATGGAGTTACGCTGGAGTCATTTGCATCAAAAGGTTGCGTTGCGTGGATATCTTTCTCTGTACACTACTTGATTCAGATCTAATCACATACTTCACTAGTTCAACGTCACGACTGCACAAACTGCACACAAAAACTACGATAAGCTAAAGCTCTGACCTCAACTGCAATATCTTAGCTATGAACAACAGATGCCGATAACAACACGGCCAAGAACAGGGCAAGCAAGGGAGTATCCAACATTATATACACTAAAGAAACAATGGCTTGAAGAACATAAGCACCTATAGCCACTGAACAGACGCTGCTTCTCTTTCAATCGACAATATTAGAAGAGCAGAACGGAAAAGTCATCCCAGCCAGGTCGAATCAACACGTTAATTGCCATTACCACCAACGACAGTCCCATTAGGCGTAGTAATAGTGAACTCGTCAAAGTCGAGAGTAAAGTTCCCCTTGATGCCAGAAGCGGAGAGGTCGACGTCAAAGGTGCCCTTCTGCGAGGTCGAATACGAGCGAGCCAGGTACGTCTCGATATTGCCTTCGGATTGCAGCGCCGCGTTGAACGCCGCCGTCTTCTCGAATATGTACAGGATGGCGATGCGCGAGAAGTCGAGCACCTCTGTCGGGACGGCGGGAAGGGTCGGCGTGGACGTGGGTTTGGGCGGGGCCTGAGTAATCTGATCGATGGCTACAGATGATGGGGTTGCCGTGGTTGCTGCTGCGGTGCTGGTGTACGATTCATCGAAGAGGATGCCGTTTTTGGTGCCCACCGAGCCGCGAGCAGCTAGGGTCTGCGTCGGGGTATCCCTTGGTGTGAAACTTGGAGCTGATTCCTCGACAGCGGGAGGGATTCCTTCGGATATCAACGAGTCGCCAACTGCCCCCAAAGCGCGACGGGCTTTGTTGGAGGCCGAGGTGAGGCTTTTGAAAGAGACAAGCGAATTCTCCGTCGTGCAGGAGACATTGTTTTGGCTGAAAAGAGCCATGATGCTGATCGAGTCCAACGGAATGCTGAAATTACTGGTCGCCTGTTCGAATAAGCGCGGAAGTTCGCTGCCCATGGTCGCATTCTTGGATGTCGAGTTCTCCGAGATCTCAGTGGTCACACAGCTCGCATCGCCCGCCACAGTGCAGCGCGAACCTGTATAGCCGTTGGCGCAGACGCACGAGCAGATACTCCCGCTGGAGACGCTAACACCGCCATTTTCGCACGGCGTAGTCTTTTCGCATAGTGACCCGGGGTCAGAGGTGGACTTGTGGTGGCGGGGAACTACAACCAGGAAGACGGGCACGAGAACAGCGACCAGAATTACCGAGACGATCAAAAAACAGACGAGTATGAATAACCACGGCGGCATGCCACAACAACGGCGCGAGCGCTGCTGGCCTTTCTCCTCGCCAGTCTCAGGGCATGTTTCATGAGATCGTAAATGGTGCATGGGAGTTCTCCGGAAGAAATCTGGCCACGAAGAGCGCACCTCAGGCGTTCCTGCTGGGGGCGGGAAGGATGCCAGGATGTCCTTGATAGATCCTGATTTGCGAGCGTTGTGACCTGAGTGAGAATCAGTTTAGTTCGAATTTTCGTCAGTGAACGGGCCTTACCTCTGGTACCATCATTGAGCAGGTCATTTCTACTGGCCGTCCTTCCGTGCTCAAGATTTGTAGCGAGCCTCGTGGCGCGTCGGATCAGGTCAGGCAAGCTTGTGAGACTGCCTCGGGCTTCTGCCGCTCGCACAGCCCCGATATCCAGGCGAGGTGGTCTGCGGCCCGCCGGCCTCTTGTCGCTCATGGTTGGTGCAGCCTTGGGGAGGATTCCCAGCTCTTTCTGAGGAGACCCCATATCGTCTGTGTGCTCGAGTGCAGGATGTCGGCCGCAGATGTCCACCATGATCGGTGGTTTCTCCGGGTCGAGTTCAGACGACTCGGTCGAGATTGTAGAGACGGAATGTCTTTCATTCATTGACCCTACCGCAGTCCCGGCAGGCACGACATTGCTGACCGCATGCTCTTCTACCGATGATACCGGGGATGGGCTGCTGGGCTTCTGGATCGTTCGCAGTGACGGTTTGCCCCTTTTGCCAAGACTGGCTTGTCTCACAAGCGTCGGATCTCCGTGAACACCAGGTGTTGAGTCCCGATCATCGTCCGACTCGACGTCTAGGTAGGCTCCAAGAATTTCAGACCCGGCTGGTGCAGAGCCCCAGCTAGATGGAATGGCCCGGCTGGACGCATATGACCCCTGCAAGATCGTTGGGCTGTCGGAGAGTTCTTCCGGAATCGGAGAGACAGAAGACCTGCGCTTGGTGGAAAATCTGGCGGCATTCGACGGGGCAAGTCGTCCCTGGTACTGTCTTTGGGCCGAGTTTATTTCTGCAGGCGTAGGTTGGGTGGGAAAAGCAAAGTCGGGGATAGAGGGAATGGACACGAGAGACGAAGCTGTGGACTGCCTAAGCGATTCATCAGTCGTCATAGGAACTCGTGGAGCTGCATTAGCAGCCCGATCAGGTCCGTAAGGTGGAAGATGCCCCTTAAAGGGCGGTCGGGGAGGTGGTGGATGTGGCAAAGGGTGCGAGAATGATGGGACAGGCCGGCTCAGATGGAGGGGACTGGGTGCTATGTCCGACACGCTTCTTTCAGAATAAACCGACGGAGACGGAGCATCAGGCCGTGGTGGTCGCTCTGGAGGGGCCCCGTTTGGGATGAACAGCCTTGCGTGAGTACCGGACACATTCGTTTGCAGACTGCCGTCAGTCGGTAAAGGCCACTGCGTCATATGGGACTGGTCTGCCTTGAGCTTGGGAGTGGGACCAGAATGAGTACTCTGCGAAGGCGCCATCGCGATATCCGGACGTCTGCCAATCGCTAACATTTGTCTCGCCCGTTTGACGGAACCTTTTCTATCGAGGTTTGGGCCCGTCGATTGGAAACCCTGATCCGAGCTCTTGAGAGAAGTCGGTTCCATTTCTTGAGGTGTTGTTAATTCTTTTTCTGCGAATATGGTAATGAATGCAAATGTATGTCAAGCCTATCTTTGCCAGCATAGGGGCTATGACACAGCATAAAGTGGTGGTATAGAATGATCGATCGCCTTCAAGTTGGCAATAGAGTGCGCAGCAGGAATGAATGACCAGCTCGACTCTTATGCCGAGAACGAAGTCAAGAATAACGAAGGAGGGTAGCCGTGAGCTGAAGATATACAAGCCACGTGATTCGACACGCAGTAGCTGCAGCCGTTGGAAGAGCTGCAGTTAATGAATATAAGCAATGAAAGCTTGAGGTGAAGGTAAAGAGGGAAGGAAGGCTAAAGGGCAGTCAATGCCTCTGCTGGATAAGATGTCGAGATGAGCACATGCCACTGAATAGTTTCATCACGAATGTCATCACGTCGAGGGAGGCGTACCAGAGTTCAATGAGGAAATTCAAAGAAAGGAAGGAAGATTGACTGCGAGGTATTGCAGAATTAACCAGTATCACAAACAGGCTACCTCAGCAGAATCTCTTGCTGTCCATTGATCCAAGCCACTGAGACATCATACGTTGTTAGTGACTTCCTCGCCTCAGAAGGGTCTTTCATAGCGGACTTACAGGTACATCATGAGAACAAACAACTGGACAAAAACAGAGCGTCAAGCCCTGGAATAGAAGAATGAATGGCACAGACTCAAGAGGACAAGACCACCCCAACTTTCAGTACAGGGGAGTCATCCAGACTCGATTACTGTGCCCTGGTGGGTAGAGAAGGCAGAGTCTTCCAGCAACCCGAAATTGTTCTTCGCTTAAAACCAGACTTGGGTATATTAGACTTCATCGAGTATCATTTCCGTCCCGTCGGCATGATTCATATTTCCTAGTCCAAAGGACGAAAGAACGCGGAAGGGGCGCGGACCGTTTGGGGCTGGTCCAATCCGCAGGCAGCGGAGTTATCCAAAGGCGAGCAGGGTGGAGGCTGACACTAGGAGTGTTTTTGATAGCAGCTAGTGCAATGTCAGTCCGGTGGCTTCTGTACCTAGTGCCCTAGCATACTCTTCCATTATTATTAGCATGGAGTTGCATTAGCAGGTACAAGAGTTGTGCCGTTAACCAAGACCAGCCTTCTTAGGTCACTCTTTGAAGAAGCAGCTATGAATGTCTGATGTCCGCATTGCAAGCAAGACCATTGAGACTCTGCAATCGCTGACCCAAATGATTCAGTGGCTTGTTGTTTAGATACTGATTCTCCGGTTTGTTTTGTGGAATGTGCTGGGTAGACTCGTCCTGAAACACAAGCAGAGGTAGATACATAATAGACGGCCATGCGAGATTGGCCAGAACCTCGAAAGTGATATTGGTCGGGGCAAGGTCAAGCTCGGAACGCATCAGTTTGGCGTGGGTCTTGGGTGTCATTGGCCCCGATGGAGAAGCTAAGAGGCACTAAATGGATGTGTAGTCGACGCTACGTCTCATCCTAAGCAATCGGGGTGCGCTTTGGCGAGCGGCACTTGTCAACCTGAAACCGTGCTTCCCGTGTGCATCCAGTCAGGTCCAACTTCCTCGGCTGAGTCGTGAGCTGACTGGCTGAGCCTCTGGGTGACGGCGGTGGAGATTTTCTATCGGTTACCTAGGCAGCTCATTGTCAGTGATGTCTGGTAGATAAGCTCCGCGGTATCTAATTGTGCATAGTTGATCACAAAGGATCTGCTGGAGTCAAATACTACTCGAAGAAATGAAAGGACCTTACCTCTGGTACTGAACACATTAACAGTTCAAGACTATTGCTCGCACTGGGCTATTTCGGGGCCACAAGCCCGAAAGTAACGCCATCGGCTGGCAACTAACGTCCGGATAAATCGACCATTATTAAGGAGCTAGATACTAGCAGTGAAACATTAATCAACCGAAGGGATAATAATAGACAAGATGGACTCTCCAGAGTTCGGACAGACGTGCAGCGCGGGAAGCGATGTAAGACACCAAGATAAGTTGACAGCTGCAGGTTTGATGAGAAGCAAACAGCTCCAACTCCATCATGTGACGCCATTGCATCTGGTCCTCAACTGTCTGGGGTTCTTATATCTGCATTCTAGCTATCGAGTTCATTGTGCATTCACATCATACAATAGTACAATCAGGACATAAAAACCTCAAGTTGCAGCTTATTTTGGGTTTCTGCATGCTCTGAGGAAGTGACCCCTGAAACTCTTCTGGTTTCGTACATGGCGAAGCCCACTAAGGGTCCTGCAAGTCTGCCACATCCACACTAATGCACACATGCTTGGGGACCAGATGGCAGAGAATTTCGTGGCAGACATACAGATTTAATGGATAAACCTCTTCAACGGTTTCGAATAACCACCGCCTTTCTTCGTGCCAAAGAACCGCCTTATGGCGAGATGCTACCCTCAGTCGAACAGCATCATATCTTATGTGCTGTACAGGTAACGTTATTCATAACGGTGCCAAGTAACGCCGGCACTAGAGTCTGCGTTATGACCCACAATCTCCCTGCCCTTGTTCATTGAAGCGTACTCCGTACCGCATGTCACAAATGACAGTGTGACTGACGAATTGAACTCACGCCCTGTATCATGGGCTCAGTTTCCGGTAGGGTAAGCTCAACGTAGTTCACTTCGCAGTCGCTCGACCTCTCTCTCCACAGTCCGCATCTCCACAACCACACTGGCCAACTTGGGCAGATATTGCTCTACAGCTTCCGTGAACGACCTTTGAGCGCTGCGAAGCGAAGGGGAAACCAAGATCCCGTACCAATGGAGAGGGTCAGAAAAGCGAGACCGCTCTTTCGAGGAGTCGGAATCTGAAGTTGCACTCGCATCAACTTCTCGCGTATTGTCGACTTCCGAGTCGTCCGCTTCCTCGGCTTTACTCGTTTCTGGCTCCTCGACTCGCTTGTTGTTCGTAGTCTTATCAATCGCGAAGATCTGTGGGGCATCCTCAGCTCCATTCACGATCTCTTCTTTTTCGGGGCATGGAGGAGATCGTATTGTCCTGACGATGACGCGCTGGTTAGTCCTCGTGAATATGGATTTGCGGGTTTCTGAAATCGAGACGGCTCCCAAAGACTGTCATCCGCTTACATCTTCCTAATCGCCTTCATACGCTCGTCATAGTAGTCAGCGCCATATCTTCGACCGGGTGGACAAGTATAATTCGCATGCGCAAGGGAGAAGAATCCCTTTCTTATCGTCAGCTTCTCTACCCAGGTGGAATCGATTGCACAGGACAGATAGAGAGATATACCGAAGATAGTTGTTTGGCAAGATCTGTCTGCAGTTTCTGATGCTGATCCAGTAGCAGAAGGTATTTTTCCAGAGAATGGTCCAGCAATTGTAAGGCTTTGGCAGAGGACTCGGCTTCGTGAGACTGCTTGAGCTGAAGCTCTGGTGATTCGGAGCTCTGGCGGGATGCTGGAGGAGTAGGGAGTTCGGCCATTGACAAGTCAAAACGTTATTGCAGCGTAGAAAGTTGGTCAAATTGTCGTGATCCGAAAGATATGACGAATGCAACAGCTGCCCAACGCCCAGGTAAGGTATGGTGCAGGTCGGGGACTTGGGAAGATCTGGAGAAGCAGAGGTCGGCCGCCGAGCCCGATAACTCCGTCATCGCGCTTCCGGGGAAAAGCAAAAGAATTTCCCGCCTGCACGGTTAAGGTTGTCGGATACCACTTTCTTCTTGTTCTTCCCTTCTTCTTTTGATCGAGGAGAGACTGTGAGTCTTTCATACTGTCTTGATATTCTACTATTCCATGATTTGAGCTCGGACATTCCTCCAGCTTGTCCGACTCTCCGGCCTCATTGTGAACCGCCACCTGCCGTTGAAGTTCTGATGCAAGATACTGCGCTGGCGATCTTGTGAACAGCATACTATTTCCTGACTAGAATCTCTCTGAGAACGGCAGTCCGGTCATCTGTCATCGCTGTAACTCTTCATCTATTGTCTTAAGTGAGAGCCGTGAGGGGGTCGAAGACAAGGCAAAGGCCTCATTTGGATACAGCACCATCAGATTAGTGATTACTGCCGGAAACCCTTCGCCTTTGTCGCTTCTCAGTCTGTTCTAAGCACTTTGCTTTACATCTCCACTCCCATATTTTAGAATCTGCCATCATGTCTGTGGCAACCATGCAGCGGGACACTGCGTTCCAGGTCCGGTCATTGGTATGCCGTTCATCCTCTCTGGGCGATCAAGCTACGTGGATCAGAAGACTAACGATGTGATCCAATTGTGCAGTTCCGGTCTTTGCTCCGTCAATCTTCCCAGTTTTCGAACTACAACTTTCGTGAGTATGCGCGTCGGAGAACGAGGGATGCCTTCCGTGACCACCAGCATGAAACCGAGGAAAGGAGGATACAGGAGTTGATTCAGGATGGTCTGCAAAATTTGCGCATGTTGAAGGTCAGTCTTGATTCGTATGCCTGGATGAATCTTTCCCTCGTCCGAGACATCCACATACTACGGTTTATGGAAGCACGGTTTACTGACTTCTAACCCAGCGACAAACTGTGGTTAGTCAATTCTACCAGCTGGACAAATTAGTAGTGGAAGGACAGAAGACTGTGAGTACTTGCTCGAATGCTCTTTGCTCATTTTAGGACTCGCCTAACTATTCGTGCAGGGCAAGCAGACTGGACAAGAGGGCGGTATCGTCCGCCAGAAGGATACTGGGTATAGAGGCTCCTGATTCCGCTTCCTTCGCCAAAAGCTGACAGTGATTGCAGGTGGGATTGATTAATTGAACGTTTGAACAAGGACATGCTTGGGTTCCAGACTTGATCCTGAACGAACACCAAGCTTGATATCAGTTTGGCCTACCCAGCCGGCAAGTCATTGGATAAACGGGGGTGACTGTACTTTTAATGAATTGCGCTGTATGTTGCACTGGGTACTTATAACTATCAGAAAGACACACACTTCTCTTACATTATCTTAACTGTCTATAATCGATGCATTGAGAAGTTCAAAATATCCTTTGTTGTCGAGGTTTCTTGCCATAGTCTTCGTAATAGCTGAGAGCATCACGTGACTCAGCACCCAGTGACACCCGTTTCCGCGCCATCGCATCGCGCCGAACACTGCTAGTCGCATCGCAGTCTGGCTTGACCGCGGACGGCACCATTGTTCGATCTTTTTTTAACATTGTTTTTCCAGTTAATATTGTTAGAGGTAGTGGAATCTGCAAACACTCGCCTTATCATCTACGTGGCGGAGGAAAGACTGCCGGCCAGCCACTCACCATGCCACCGACTGTAGGTGTCTCCTAGCGCAAGATCGCCCGCAAGGAGAGACCTGAACTCCCAGGCACTGGCGATAATTGTATCTTTATCTACATGCTGACAAACATCAGTTCAGATCCTCGCGCTCAGGGCGTCAATTCGGAGAGAACGCTAATCGAACCCGAACCGGCCAAATCGATCACGATGTTTTCGAAGGACTCCCCGTCCGGAGATGGACGCGCCAGCGCCAAACGATCTCCCAAGTTCCCAAGACCGAAATATCGGAGTCGCTCTTTCAAGGCCCTGGAGGCAAACAGGCCCTCCCCGAGCACCCCATGCCTAGGGACAGTCATCTCCTGACGCCTATGAGCAGAGCGCTGCTTCGCGCTGCTCGAGCCGGTTGTATCTACATTCGCAAAGCGCAAAAGGAGCCAGAAGATGAAGAGAAAGAAGCTACCGACGTCGAGGAACAACCGATGATACAGAGCACGGACCGCAGCTTTACTGCGCGCAAGTGGGCATCCCTGCCAAGACATCTCGAGCCACCGGAGGTGGAATTCCTGGCCAAGAGACGACCTGGCTTACCATCACTGTACGGCGCTTCGACTACGGGTGTGGACGGTGCCGCGAACAATGTTCCCATGAGAAGGACTCGTTTCAAGAAGGTCGACCCGGTTACTGGTAACATTTCCATCTACGAGGCGTGGGTGCCAGAGGGACACAAGATTGAAGGCGAAATCACCGATGAAGCTCAAGTGAGAGCCGAACACAAGGAAGTCGCTGTCATTCCGGAGGCACCTGCACCTGGGACCATTGTCGAAGGCGTTGGTGTGGTCAACGCTGAGGGTGTGGTTGTTGCAGAAGCAGGCTCCGTCTCTGTCATGACGCCCCCGAAAAGACGCCCACCTCCTCCCAAGCGCAAGGCCAAGGGTTTTGGAAAGGGACGCCGGAAGAAGGTCATGTTTGCGCCAGGGGATGGAGCTGATGCTGCGCTTGTCCATGGTTCTAGCGCCAGTACGGCAGATGGCGCCACAGATACCGGGTTTGCTAAACCAGATCCGGACGCGTCCCGTTTGTCAGTGGATCAAAGTGGCCAGGATGAAGAAGATGAGGAGGGTGACGAGGGCGATGAGAGTGACGAGGGCGATGAGTCGATGTTGGACGCCAAAACACCAGAAACCCCGCTCGCACAGCCCGAGTCTGTATCAGCTGGTGATGCGCCGTCTATATCTGTCGCCGAAGATGTTCAAGAATCTTCAGAAGCTATCAAGGAGGAAAGTGCTGAAACTCAACCAGTTGCTCCAGAGGGCCCACCAACCTTGGCCAAGGAACCCTCTACAGATACGCATACGCAACCATCGGGGCAACCCGCCAAAGTCCCTAGTCCTCAAGCCCCAGCGTCAACGTACGCTGAGGTGTCTGCTCCTGCGCCTCCGATCAAACCTGAATCTACGCCTGTGTCCGAAGAGCCGACGCAGGAAGTCCTAACCGAGGATGTCATTATGTCCGATGAGCAACCCCCAGTCTCTCTCCCAGATGATAGTCTGGCAACTGTACCTCAGCAACCGGAACGTCCATCTTCAGATGTACAAGATGTTACTGAGGCCGCTCACGGAAGTCTTGTTTCCCAATCCCCTCAGGCAGTGCCTCAAATTTCAGGGCCGGGTCCATCTCCACCTGTTGAGAGCGTGTATCGGACGGAAGTTCAGACAGAGATCACAGAGAAGCCGGCGGAACCAAGTCAGGGTACTCCAAACGAAGCAATGACACAGGAGGTGGCTGAGGCAGGTGATGTAATAATGGAGGACTCGGAAGCTGTCGCATCAGCTCCTACGACTGAGCGAATCCCGCTGGAAGAAGCTGTTCCTGAGCCAGTTCCCAGTTCCACAGTTGAACCTCAACCCGCCGCCACTGAGGCAGAGAGCAACGAGGTTGATCTTCTTGGTAGCTTGGAGGCTAGTCTGGGTGGTACGGTTCGCGATGCGCAGACTGACGGACCAGCCGCATTGCAAACTGAACCACAAGAGGGAGCTATGGCTGCTGAGAGCACTGCGACAAATCCCGCAAGGGAAGTTGGAGAAACAGTAACAGACGAGCCTCAGCAGCAGCCATCGGAAGTCGTTGAAGAGCAATCTACAGAACAGATCCCAGAGCAGACTATCGAACCTGCTGATGCAGAGCAAAAGGCAATCGAACAGCCCACTGAACCGTCCCTAGAACCCAGCACGATGTCTATTCCGGAGCAGCCTGAGCAGGAGATGACAAATACGGCGGAAACTGCGACAAATGATGCCATAGAAGAGCTTCCTGTGGCAGAGCCTCCCGAACAAGTTCCGGCACCGTCAGCTGTAAATCCAGAGCCTGTCGCTCAACCCGCAGAGAACCAGGCTACGGAATCCGCCGCACCACAAGTGACGGAGCCCGCAACGGATTCTAGCATGGTTCCTTCCACAGAACCTTCTGCTGAAGCCTCTTCAGCTCAACCAGCTGCGCCGCCGACAGACCAACAACTTCCCGCTCCATCCCCTGGGCCACACGCAGAACAACTGGCGCAATCATCGCCGGAGCAATCGGCTCATCCCATCGAGCCGCTCGCCCCTTCAACCACAGAGCAGACCCCTCCGCAACCCGCAGACCCCTCGCCAGAACTCACGGCACCACCAACAGAGCCCCTCACACCTCCAAGTCCAGCGTTTGAGCAAATCGAGGAAACGGCTCAAGAGCAAAGCCAGAGCCAGGCACCCATAACAGACGTCCAAGAATCACAACCTGCTCCGCCCGATGAATCTCAGACTCTTGGAGTCCCTTCGTCAGCTACTGCACCAAGCGCACCTGACGTTACCGAGCCTCAAACTACGCAGCCGAACGACGTTGCTCCCCAGCCTATCGCCGAGCAGGAAAAGACAGAGCCTGAAATCAAGGAGGGTGGAGAAGAGGCACCGGCACCGTCGACCTCTGACGTCAGCGCGGCCTAGAATTTCTGGTGAGGACGGCGCTCATATTGTGTTTTCTATCTCTGCATGGGTGTATTTGAGGTGTGGGTTAGGTGTAAGGCGTCGGGCTCTTGGTTGTCTACAGACGTTTTTAAGTGATTCCATCTTTGGTAGTAAATATCCCATGTTGGAGACCTGACGGAATATGGTTTGTACGGAATATGCATCTGCGTGGGATTTCTTGGTGTAAACATTATAAATTAGGAAGGATCATTTTCGTGGCTTCAAACCTCGTTATATACATATAAATACAATGTTGATTGCCGCCTAGCTGCTCGATACTTGTCTCTCCCGACAATGTTCACTCGACGCACTTTCGAGGCACATGCGGTGCAAATTACTGCAAAATATGAATTCTAGATGCCTTGAGATAGAGAATAAGCTTCATATCTAAGTCGGACAGCCGCAGCATGCTCCGACTCTATAGGTGAGACTGAGCTGCGTCTATTGTATGTGCCGATGCACAGCCTCAAGCAGTCTTAGTTTATAATCAATATATTAGCTATAGAATCCAGAAACTTAAGTATCCTTCCATTCCTTGAAACCACTTGAATCCAAACACCAAGTCCGCACCCGAGTAAGAACATCCAGTCGAGACAGTATGGGATACACCTGACGCCCATCATATAGATCAAACCAGTGGAGCATTTACCAGGGGAATAACAGCCAGCGCAGAGAAAGAACCAGAGAAACATCAATGTGACAGCCAAGGAAATACCAAATCAAGGCCTGTTCACAGGCTGAAGAGAATTTGGCCTGCAGCGCAAGCAGGTTAAAAAAGAAGGGTGTGACGAAGCGAAAGAACGACACCTCTGAAAAGCTAATGGACCAGCATTATCGAGCAATTAGCCGGACATTTTTGCAATGCCAGACTGCTGGCGCCCAAATTCCGTTGTCTTTTGTTCATTATTTAAGCGGAATGGACCATCTCAGTGCTTGCGTCCTTTGTGCGTTTAGTTGAGGCCGTAGCCCCAGGGCGCTTTTTGATGCTGTCGCTTATGGGGGTCTTGCGAGGTGATTTCGCACCATCTGGTTTCCCCTTCATAGCCTGTTTGCGAGCACTCCCACCTTTGGCTGCCTTGAGTATCTTCTCCTTAGCTTTCGCAGATGGACGACTCAATGTCGAGGAAGACGAAGGAGAAGCTTTCGGCTTCGACGGTGACTTCCCTGTTGTTTTGGGTGCCTTCTTCTTGGGAAGAATGGCCGCCTTGACTTTCCTTTTGGCGGATTTGACCTGGGGCAGTCTGACGCTGCTTTTGGGCTTGGTTTCCTTAGCCTTCGCCTGGCTTTTGGACCTTGAGCCCTCAACCTTCTTGATCGTCGCCCTGGAGATTTTGGTCTGCACTTTCACAGTACTCTTCTTCCCCGAGTTCGCTGACTTGGAAATCGTCGCACGTGCTTTCGACACTACCTTTTTGACCTGTTTCGCGATGGATTTCGGAGCCAGAACTCTTCGCTTTTTGTTAAGCTGCGACGAAGAATTGTCAAGCACTGTGCCGCTTTTGCGTTTCATACCAATAACCTTCCTGTTGGTAGTCGTCTTTTTCGTAGTTGGAGTATTCTTCTGGCCAATAATTTTGGACTCTCTGCGCTGATCCTTTTCTCTGGGTCGCGGTCCTAATATACCACGGCAGTTGGAAGCACCGCATCGGCATTGCTGAACATTCTTTTGAGAATATGGGCTAGGAACAGTCAGAAAAACCCAAGTGACATCACGAGCAGCGGAGTCTCACTCAAAATTGTAGTCATAAGTCAATTCTTCACCGGTCATAATACCATGGTCACCCGCAAACAGAGCCATGCGTGGCTTGCCTGCAACAGTCCACTTTTCCATCCGGCAGTTCGGTTCGCAAGAATGGTTCACGAAGCGAGCGATTGAGCCTCGAGTAGCGTCGATTATCATGTTTTGATCAAAGTACATGAGATAATAGCACTAGCACTTCAGATCAATTCTCCGATCGGGTGACAGCAGTAAACAAGGGACATACCTCATTGTGCTTGTATATCGTTCTCATCCTCTTCTCGCACTCGGCTTGAGTGATAATTTCACCAGTATATTCGACGATAATCTGGTTGGGCTCGAATGTGCGGTTGCTGCGAACGCCGTATCCCCGGTCGGCTGTCTTGATGACTTCCACGCCAATGTTGTATTTCCCTCCAGCCTTTGTCCTTTGCTTAAGCTCCTCAAAGTTTCGGTTGCCACAGTCAGGCCCCAGCCCACAGTTCCCATCGTCACATTCGTAGAACATGTACCGGTTTTGACAGTTCTCGTCGCATCCTGTCTCTTCCGTGCACATGCATTTAGACAGTTCCATGTGCTTGTTGGCTCTCCATATACTGCCCGCCTCTCCAACAAAAACATCTAGCTTGAATGTTAGTATGGCTCTCTCTTCCCAGAAAGTGCGCATCCAATAGTGAACGTACTTTTGTTGGTTTTCCTCCATTCGTCAGGTTTGTGTTGACCGGGCGGAAGAGGCGAGTAAATGTCGAACGGCAGCTGGAAATCCCTTCCCAACTGTAGCAGTCGGTCGCCTGCAAACATTGGCATTGGGAGAAACCTTCGCTGCGAGGGACCGCCTTGAGATCGCCTCTTTGCGTTCTTAGTTCTATTTTGACTGGGCCGGGCGGTCGTCGTGTACTCTTGTCCACTGTACAGTCCATGGGACAACCAGCGCTTCGGCTTAAACCTGGGCTCAGTAGCGGCGGAGTTGCTTTGCGCAGTGGACTCATCAATGGCTTTGGTCTTGGACGGCAGGTCACTTTCAGAAACACGCCGTTTCTTCGCAGCCGGAGGCTCGCTTGATGTGAGCGAGGCAGGTTCTTCCTTGGGCGCAGCGACATGACGAGGTCGCAGACTGGCTCTGCGGTCAAGATTCTGCCCTTTCTCCATCATATCCTTTGATCTTTTGCCCAGAACGCTGCTCGCCTTTTCGACGAAATCCGATGCCTTTTCTAATAGACTTAGACGGGTTGAGCGCCTGGGTTTGAGATCCTCAACTGGGGTCGCCAATTCATCCTTCGCCCGGTTGGAACTATCCTCCTTGGTCAATGCCCGTTCCACGCGCTTCCTCAGTGATCGCTGCGGTACTGATGAGCTAAGGTCATCTAGCTGTGGCTCTTGGGAAGAGTTGGAGACAGGCGTATCTGGAATGATTAGGCTGTCCTCAACCTCCAGTTTATTTTGTATAAGTGTTGACTCGCTCCAAACGGCTGTTTCCATGACCGCAATGCTGTGCCGGAGGTGGGACGACTGGGACCGCTTGAGTTTCGTGACATCGGTAGCTAGGTTCCCACTAGAAGTCGTATAGTCCATTTCACCAGATGAGGCCGTGACGCTTGCATCTTCCTGCTCTGGTTTGGCCTCAAATTGACCGGAAGCCCGTTGAGAAGAGCGTGTCACACGTGTAGACGTCCGTCGCAGCGTAGGCTTTTCTTCATGGGACGCGTTCTCGCTGTTGCTGGAGGTTTCAGAGCGGCTGTTCTCAGGCGTGAGAAGTTGTTCTGGCATTTCTAGACTTATCGTCTCGTCAACGTGCTCGTGAGCGTTCTTCTGAAGGTCAGAGAGGGTCGCGGGAGTCGCGGGTGACGCGACGGAGGTTCTAGTTCGCTTCCCCATCTCGATTTCCTTGGGAACGATGTGTACGTGATTCTGCTGCTGGAACTGTTGAAAGTGCAGAGGATGGCTAGAAATAAAAACACCTTTTGTCTGATTCAGTCCGGACTTGGGACGGTTTTGTTGTTTGCCTGCAGTTGGATGTGATCGCAACGGACAAGGCAATAACAGGTGCTCCTGTTATCAGGAGTATCTGCACAACGCTTTACAGCTCAAAACCAGGTCACAACAAGACTCTGTCACACATGATGAAAGGTATGAAGCACAAATAAGTGAGAGGATGGTTTCAGCAAGGTGGACCGCGAAGCATTGGAAAGGAAGAAGAAGGATGAAGGTGCGGAGGAGGTCCAGTTCCTGTCGTCAGCCAGTTTGGGACGGCCGGAGGGGAGGCACGGCCGCGGAATGCAGAGGGAAACAGTAGCGAGACTACAGACAACACTAAGTTTGCCGGTCACGACCTTCTACGCTCAGTTCTGCCATCTAATTTTGGGCAGATTGAGCTTGGACGAACTCTTCTCAAGCATCTGGAGTTCCAACATGCGGCCCCTTCTGCATTTGATAACAGCCTCTGCAGGCGCTTACAAGCTACAGTTGCCGAAGGAGGGATACAGAGCGAGCTCTTCTCTTTGCTCTCTCTCTTGAATGAACTACTCATTTCTATTTGAAAGGTCAGTATCAATTATCATACATATATCCTTATATCCTTGATGTCGCGTGATATAAAACCTCCCAACAAATCGACCCAGAACAGAGGGCCCACAAACAGAAGGAAATTGAGGATTGAAATGAAAGAGATAACAGTCATGAAGTGCAAGTGAATAGAGATCGCTCAATTGCAAGGTCTCATTTTGGATGGGGGAATCTTAGGAAATCAGAAGGGAAATGCACGGAGATATCAAGATCGTGAGAGTGTTCAAAGGTCAGAACAACAGAAGTCAAGTCAGTCAAAGTAGCATCAGTGGTCTGAATGGAAGAAATAGAAAGGCGAAAAAAAAGAAAAGTGTAAAGAATGTAATCACAGGGATACGATTTGCTTCAGAGAAAGATAGAATGGATATATGACTCGAACACAAGCTCACCCACACGATGGGACTGGGTTAGCCCTGCCGTGGAGTTGCAGGAACATTCTGCATCTCGATGTCAGCCTGAGCTTCAACATCTCGAGGCCGGTCTTTCCGTTTTAGAGAGCTCAAGCGCTGGTCACCCTCTTGATAGGGCCGTTTGAACTGCAAATAGGTCGGAGGACGGGGCCGCGCTAGGACAGACATCCAGTTTCGGAATACGTTCCCTTGAGTAAAGGGACGATGACGATCTGCTTTGGCGAACTTGTGCGAGTTCAGGTATTCCCTTGTCGTCTCGCCTCGCCCAACCAAAAAGAGGTGATATGCCCATAGCGAGGCCGGATAAGGCGCTGCCAGTGCTCCATATATAACCATGGCCCAAGGGACTCTCCACTTGTCAATTGCGGAGCCGAAAGAAACGTCTTCGCGAGCACGATACACCAGAACATGTGCAAGGCTGGCTCCAAGTAAGAATAGGGCAAGGAGTGTCGCAGAACTGACGAAAGCAAAGAAGTACCGATAGTTACGGCGACCAACGCAATTGTTCAGCCAAACGCAGTGATGATCTAAAGTTTCAATGCAATTGTCACATACGCGGCAATGGTAACAGCGCGGTGGGCGCCAGATGTTGCATGTCTTGCAGTACTTCACTGGGACGTCCATTGCCGCAACATCAGATGTTGCCAGCTTCACCATCACCCAGTCATTCGTCGGCGGACCGAGCATCAATGGGTCGCCCGAGGGTTCTGGTGGTGGCATTGGATGAAGATTCCGAGGAATGATCCCAGGATCGACAACCGAGGCGTGTATGAATGAGGAAAAGCATAAGTAAAAAAGATAGGCAAACAATATCGGGATCGCAGGTGAGATATGATGCCAGAGCCAAGGAGCCGAATATGCAAAGAACAAAGCGGACGGCAAAACCACAAAGATGCCCGTTGCAATGTTGACGGGCTTGTCTCTAGAATTCTGGAACCGACCGCGACCGAAGAATACGGTGTTACCGGTGAAGTGCTCATAATTCTTGCCCAAGTTAGCTCTGCCAGTTGTATGATGTTGCTTCTGGATGGATCCAGGGGATGAGTCTGCCGATGACAATCGTTCATGAGCGCGACTATCGCGGCTGTCTGGTGCAGGATTCTTATTTTGTAGAGACAGAAACGAGAGAGGGGATCGTTGGGGAGGATCGCTGGTATCGATGTTGCTGTGATTGACTCCCAGGTTGAGGTGTTGCGGCGTAATCTTATACACTCTGTCCCGATCGTTCAATAGTTGTGCACTCTCGCCCACACTTCTTATCGTGGTATTGCCGATGGGACTGGCGTTCGATGTGTTTCGATCTGGAATTATGGGATCCGTGAACTCGGTACCTCGCGATGGAGGAGCCTCCTCCTGTGGAACGGAACTCTGTGGGAAAGTGCTATTCGAGATCAAGCTTCGCCTATTTTGGTCGATCTGGTCATTCCAGTCCTCGGATGACGTTGCCGTTTCTTTCGTGACCGGCCGACCTCGATGCGCTTGGAGCCTCTGAGAGGACATTGGCCGAAAGAAGCCCTGCGCAGTGAGTGAAGGAATATGAGTGCGACTCAATCTGCTAGCAGAGCTTCCCGGTCTACTTGTCACCTGGCTGTGTGCGGTGATTGAACTTCTCGCGGGTGGGGGGCCTCGTCGAGAAAGAGACCTGTGCGACTGAGGCGGACGTGATGAAATTCCGGTATTTGCTTGGGATTGCTCTCCATCTTCCGATGCCACGTCTGTCATTCGAGAGGAGATCCCCCCAACGGAAGGAGGCCGTGGAATACCGAGAACAGGTTGTGCGGTCAATCCCTGAGCCGCATCGCCGCTCGTCTCCGACTCAGGCGACATGATTGTCCACGAGTTGATAAGAATCTCTGCCTAATAGGAATGCAGATTGATCATGGTACAGCTTGTAGCGAAGGAAGCGAAAAGAGTCTCGGGACTGCGGTTGATGAAACGAGTCTATGGCAGCCCAGTCGCAAAAAAATAGACGAGACGACGCTAATCGGACTTTAGACGTGGACAAGGAGCGACAAGGAGCGACAAGGAGATTATCTCTGCGTTATCTTTCGCAACAGGAATACTGGATCGTAAAGGAATGTAAGCAACCTATAGTATAGCGGTGTAACTAGTTAGCTTCATGTGTGCTCGCGAAGTCTCAATCCTGCAAGCCCCTGGGAGGAGAGCAGAGCATATGTGATCGCCCCCTATCGGAGATGGAAATCAATTGGCGTGGTCTTCACACACCTTGAGTATAGTTGCGAAGTGATGACGGATGTAAGAGGAAGGACACAGATCTTCGTCACATCACGGCTGGAAAAAGAAAGCAGTCCAAAGGCGAGTGAGTTAGCAAGCACCCTAGAACCCTTTCTGAAATGACGAGGCGTTGGTCACCCTTGCGCGCTCGGCGATAGGACATTTTGCCTTTTGCAGGCGGCGAGTCCCAGCCCGATAATATGCATGACTAAGCGTCGGGAGCGGATGGGCCAACGGGAGGTCACCTGATGATGCGCCGGCAACATCATCGTTTGACACTTCGATTCTCCCACTTTCTCTCAGAGACCCCCTCCGTTTCAGTCCTCACAGACAACCAGTCTACAAACCTATAAATCTTCATCATGTCTTCAATTGCTGCCATGGCTGGCCGCCGGGCTTTCGCCCGTCAGGCTCTTTTCCGGGCTGCCCCGCGACGAAACTACAGCTCCAAGCTTGAGGAGGCCACCCTCGACAAGGCTCCCAAGCGCGACCCCGAACTCTACGTATGGATCTCTGCTGAGCTCCGCTCAATTGATTGGATTCCTCACTAAATGGTGTTGTAGGTTCTGCTCGGTGTAATGTCCGGAATTTTCCTGGTGGCTGGATGGTGAATAACCCTTCCTATCGCCCACATTCGGCACAAAAGCGACTGCAGAACTCGATTGTCGCCAATTGCACGCTGGATTGATGCGGACGACGCTTACCAATGATTTTCAATAGGTACTTCGGTAGAAAGCCCACCTCGGTCACCTCTGAGAGCAACGTTCGCATTGGCGAGAGCTCCATGCCTTGGGAGCGCGATGACGAAGGCAAGATCTACAAGTACCAGTACCACCCTCACGGTGACAAGAGCCAGCCTCTCAGAAACGCTCCCAGCGCTCTGAACACCGTCATTGTCCCCAATGTCACTCTGCCTGCGGTAATAATGGCCCCTCACCTCTTGTCGTCACGGCGGATCTTATATTAGGTACTACCTGTGAGTAGATTGCTGATATCCCACTTTCTTCCTTCATAGGACCTCCACGAGAAGTTCAACAAGTACGGCAAGGAGGAGTGGGACTACTAGATGGATGGCCGAGGATCGAAAGTAGAGACGAGCATCGGTTGTGTTCCGATATTGATTGCTGTACACTAAAGCGACTGTGAGGACTAGAGTTTGGGGTACAGATTCATGCCAGGGCTTTGTGCATAGTGTGTTTTGCTGGAAATCAGGGGACGTGAATTGTTTGTTCATTTTTCATGCTTTTTGCAGAACTCTCAGGTAGTACTTCAGTGGGTATGGTTCGCATGAAGAATTTGTGAAAATTACGTATAATCGCACATTTCATTCGGTCAAGGAGAATATTGCTCAACAGAGGAGATATTGAAATCGACTTTGCCCAAGCCTCGAATGTCCAGAATAGAGGACCAAAGTAGAAGTGACACGGCAACCCCTCAAAAGCCACTCATGACACCCCGTAGATGACGCTCAATTGCTTTAATTCTGAGTTGCCTCGTTTGCCTCGCTAGCCGGTTTGGGCTCAGGAGAGCTTGGTTCCTCGACTGAGCTCTCACCCCCAGCCACCGAAGCTGGGCTGTCTCCTGCAGCCCGCTGTTCCTGATTCTTGACAGTCTCCGGATTTTGTCCCTCCACATCTGGGTGTGGCGGTGCAATCTGGCCGTCTACCATCTCTACTTCATGGCCATGTTCCAGGCGAGTCCGAGTTTCGTGCCGGGTTTCAAAAGAAACCTTGCCTTCCTTGGCAAGAGATGCAACGAGCGCCTCGTCAAGAACGTTGCCGTGCTGATCACGGTACTCCACTCGCGCCATTGTTCCGCTAGGCTGTTTGGGCTGGGAGGTCACGCTTGCCTCCTCAGCCTCCTTCTGAGCCTCCTGCTGATGCTGCTGGGGCGATGCCACTGGCGGTTCCTGCAGGGGCAAACCTTGGACAGACAATTCTGGAACTGGGGTTACCTGTGCGGAGGGCGTCGAGGATACAATAGGGTTGGCATTGACAAATTGGGTAACATATTGACCAAGCTAATGCCTTGTCGTCAGCCGTCGGGCGTTCATTTATCTAGTATCCTCGTCGCGGAGGCTGCCATTCTGGAACACTTACGTCAGTGTAAAATGTGTTGCAATCAAAATCCCAAGTGCTGAGGAGTTTCACCCTCTTGCAAGCATCTTGGGTCCAAGGATTGCCATAAACCAATGGGGAGTAAAGCGTGAAGGTGAAGACGCTGAGAGCCAGGAAGATTGCGACCAATCCTTTGCCAATGATAGGCTTCGATGACAGACCGAAGGCCTTGAAGCGATTGGCGATAAAATCGAACTCCTGGCACAGCGCAATAATGGCGAAGTAAAGGGCGGGGAAATAATGGTGGAGGAAGAGCTGCCGAGCCATGAGATAGAAGGGGAAGTAGTGGAAAAACCAGCCGAGCACGCTTGTACCGACTTCATAATCGAATCGCTTGAAGTTGACGTTGCGATAATCACCACAACTGCGTTGCCAACGGATAACGGAGATGCCCTTGAAGACAATGTAGATGACAATGGCGGCAGTCGACGACCACCAGATGAAGGGGTTGCCGAGGAGGTAAATCTGACGGTGATCACGACCCCAGAAATTGATGCCCCTGTGCAGTATTGGCCACGATGGTGGGCGAGAATCCCACGCATGGGACTCGGTAAGCCCAGCATTCGTAGTCCACATGACTTTCTGGAGTTCCCAGAACTTCCCAAAGAACCCAGGGTTTCGGTAATTAACCTTTTCCGCATCTTCAGGTAACATCGGATGGTTGTTTGACTCGATGTACCAAAGACTGTTCGGCAGGGTGCCTCCTCTGGCGCAAGTCACTTCCTGCTGCTCGAAACCCCACTCAGGAAGCTTCACCTTGTGAGAGAACAAAACGCAGCCGGTCATGACATGGACAAGTCGGAATTTGGTTTCGATGGTTCTCAGCCTTTTCTTCGCTTCCTCGCCATCGGACTTCGACTTGACAATCTCAACACGGAAGAGATCGTTTGCGTCTCCTGGGAACCCCTCATACCCATACGCAGATACTTCAAACTGCCAGTCGACATCTGTTACAGGAGGTCGCTCGTCGTGCGAGTGAATTCTTCTGTGCGTTATCGCATGGTAGAGTCTTACCACCGCACCATCTTCGACGTACTCGGCAGTGATATTGTCCCAAGCGTAAGGACCCTCCACTTGTCCGTAAGGACCAAGGGGCTGAGTCTGATTCTCAAGGATGAAGACATTGTTCTCGTCTTTGTGAGGATAGAGAGTGATCTGCTGCTGTTTGCTTCCCGTGGGATACATGTGGGCATGAGAGTGAAGGTAGCCACCCTGGGTGTTCAGGTGACGAATGCTCACACGCGAACCGAAGAAAACATCTGCAGGAACATCTTGCATTCCCTTGGAGTTTAATGTAGCCTGGAATTCCGACGACATGAATCCATCTCCATCTCCCGGGTTGACCAAGCAGAGGAAATGAATTGCGAACATTCCACAGTAAAAGCCAAGGGGAATGATGATGAGACAGAAGAATCGGGCAAAGAAGTGTTTGAACCATAAGCGCTGGAGCAATTAGCTTTGACATACTGTGAAGAAGCTCGAATTCAGGGCGAAGACATACCGGTGTGACATTCTTTGAGTCGCCCCAAAGCACCCACAGCTGGAGGACAGTGAGAGAACCGACCCACGCGACTGTGAAAAGTCCGACCCATTTAACGCTCAATGTGGCGCCCAGGCATAGACCCGTTGCTGCCAACCAGAACCACCAGGGTCCACGGAAGGCATGAGAAGGGCCAAGCTCATGTTGGTTTGTAAAGCTGGTAAACGCCAGCGCCGTGAGCGCTGTGAAGAAGACCAAAGGCGAGTCCAATAGAATTAGACGGGATTGCGTGATTAGACCATTTTCTGCAGGTGGTCAGCGTACATAGTTTGGTCCAGTATATATAGAGAGCGGTATCATCTTACCAAATGTTACGACTCCAGCTCCAAGGATAGCAGTGATAGTTTGGCAACCGTTCGCTTTCAGGGTCAGAAACATCAAAGGAACCGTAAGTACACCCAGTATTGCTGGAAGCAAGCGCATCGCAACATATGGGACTCCGGGCTCAAGATAATCCTTGCCAATGTCCTTGAAGTCAAAATTACCATCAAATCCAGCCAGCCAGCCAGCCAGTGTGATGAGGAGTTTGGCGAGAGGAGGGTGTACATCCATGAAAAATCTGCCCTTGATATATTTGGTGGCGAAGCCGCCAAAGCTGTTCAGCAATGATTAGCATCATAGCGCACCGATAATACGTGCAATCAAAACGCGATATGAGACGTACTGAACTTCATCGAAGACGACGCTAGAAGGCTGATAGATACGGAAGAGACGAACAACCAGAGCAACAAGTGTGACCAAGGCAAGCGCCTTATAGTCCGAAGTGGGAAGGTGGAATATATTGTTATCCTTGACACCCTCTGATCTATAGCTTGATATGTCTGCCGGCACTTTCTTGCGATCCTTCGGCCTCGGCGAGCGACTTGGAGAGCGGCCTTTTCTGGGCAAAGGCCTGACCTGTAAGGTCTCTTTCGATTTTTGCGACATGTCCGATTGGTGCTCCCGAAATTGGAGCGAAAAGCAGATAGATCAAATGACAAGTAAAGAAATTATGCCGTCAGAAAGCGAAAGGATCTGGCACGAGTGGTGGAATGCTCCGACTCCAGAGGGGAGCTCTTAGATTACCCCACGCCGAAGAATGAAACCAAATTGAAGGGCAGATTGGATTATAAACGAGAGTAATGAATCGAAATGCGATTAGCCATGACAAAATCAAAAGAGTAAAAGGAACAAGAGGAAGGCTACTATTAATGGAGTAGCAAAAATAGGACAACACGTGTAGAACAATCAGGAGGTCGAGGACAGCGTCAGCACGGTTTAGGCCAGATCGTCGGCGGAGGCGGACAGGAGCTAAGTAAGGGTAGTCTAGAGCCGGCCTGTATCTAGGTAGGAACTACTGAGAACGGCGGGTACTTTGCTACTACTACATTATTACTACTACATAGACAAATCGTTTTAGTCCGAAACGTCTCTCTTGTCAAAGTTTATCATCGAAATGATATCTCTGGCCGCTCTTCAAGTTATTCAGGACCTCCATTCTTCGGACCTACCAAGTACCTGCAGACGCAATAGATGAGGACAAAGTACCTTCGTCCTCCGAACGGATGCGGATGTACCTGCCTTAGGTACCTCTACCTACCGCTTTCTGTACCAGGGCAGGCACAAAGGTGGTATCGTGACCAAAATTACTAGTTGTAACTTTCCGCTGGCCTTAACAGGCTCCACCAATCATAGTAAGTGTCTATGCGCGCGTTTATCGGATAGCCGCCTACAGGCGCGACAACATTCCATCCCAATGAAGTCAGTCCAGGGCAAAAAGCACGCCAGCGGAGTCAAGGACAGCAACCACCGTCCTTACATTTTCCATCGTCGGTCTGATTTCGGCATTGAATATGGCTTCCAATGGGAATACTCCAACTCTCCCAGATGAGGTGAACAAACCTCCAGAGGGTGTGGTACTGCCACCTAAAGACATTCGAGGTTGGTCTCCTAGACGGTCTCTGCTAGCGACATATGCTGACCTTCCATTTAGCTATTGTGGAGAAGACTGCAGGTTATGTCGCTCGGAACGGATTTGTTTTTGAAGGTGCGCCATTGCTATACGTCTATTTGTTCGATCTCATTTTCCGTTGTGCTAACCGTACTCTTCCAGAGCGTGTGCGCGAAAAAGAGAAAAACAATCCCAAATTTTCCTTTCTAAACCCCGGAGATGCGTATGCGAGCTTCTATCAGTGGCGGTTGAACGAGATCAAAGAGGGAAGAGGGACCGCAGTCGCAGCAGGTCGTCCCGGCGAGCCCACGGCAGCTCCAGAACCAGAGAAACCCCAGGGTCCCGCAGAGCCCCCGGAATTTCACTTTTCGGCTCGGATGCCTATAATCAACGCGCAGGATCTGGAGGTCGTTAAACTTACGGCGCTTTATGTTGCAAAGAGGGGCAAGTCTTTTATGACCGCTCTGTCTCAGCGCGAAGCGAGAAACTTTCAGTTCGATTTTCTTCGCCCGCAGCACAGTCTCTATCAATTTTTCACTCGACTGGTCGATCAATATACCATCCTGTTGAGAGCCGAGGGAATCGATGGGTCCACATCAGAGAAGAGCAGAATCGCCGAACTAGAAAACAATGTGAAGAACAAATTTCACATCTTGGAGCGGGCTAAACAGCGCGCTGAGTGGGTGAAGTACCAAGAGCAACAGAAGCAGAAGAAGGAAGAGGAAGAAGAACAGGAACGGATAGAATATGCGCAGATCGACTGGCATGACTTCGTGGTAGTAGAAACTGTTCTCTTCACTGAAGCGGACGATCAAGCCGACCTACCCCCACCTACATCTCTCAACGACCTACAATCCGCCTCCCTGGAACAGAAAGCTATGATGTCGCTAAACCCACTGCGAATCGAAGAAGCGATGCCAACAGAACAGGAAGCCCAAATCTACTACAACGCCTATCCTCCAGCACAACCCGAGCCAGTGGCACAACCTACCCCTCCGACCGTTTCACCATATCCTCCACAAGCACCGATACCGCAACCCTATCCTATGGCTTCTTCCGCCGCGCAGGAAGAGGAGCAACGGATCCGTGAGCGGATGGAGGCCCGAGAACAGGCCGCCGCAGCACAAGCAGCTGCCAAAGCGGCTCCTGGACAACAACCGATGCGCATCCGCTCCGACTACGTACCGCGCGCACAAGCGCGCCGTCTTAATCCTTCCGGCGCCACTGCACTCTGCCCCAACTGTCACCAGCAGATCCCTGTGGCGGAACTCGACCAGCACATGCGTATCGAACTGCTGGATCCCCGGTGGAAGGAGCAGCGCGCCAAGGCCGAGTCGCGGAGTGCCACCACAAATCTGTCGACCGCCGATGTGGTCAATAACCTGAAACGGCTGGCGAGCCAGCGAAGCGACGTATTTGATTCATCACTCACCGCAGGCATCGATCCTGAGGAGGAAGCAAGGAAGAAAAGAATGGCCTACGAGAACGCCCCTGGAGCGGGCCCCACACCGCCGATAGTCGGTCCTGCAGGGGGCCCGCCCAACCCTCAGAGTCTGAATATCGAGGAGCAGATTCGACAGATTCATGAACGTTATAAGCAGGGTTAGAGCATTGAAATATCATGGGGAATCCAAATTGTTTCGAGGCGTTTCTCATTCAGGTGGTCACTTGTCCTTAAGACTCTCTTCTACGAAAAGGCGCATGTTCACTTTACCTGTAAAGTATTACTTCTTCTGGCTTCCTTGGTTACTATCATATGGGGGTTGGCCACTTATTTTATCCGTTCATTTAATGACTGTCTTTGCATGTTTGACTGTATAATGAGTAGGAACCCTCTGTATTTGATTCTCCTACTCCAAGTAGGACCGTGCAAGACTTGATGCAGCGTCCAGCTGTCATCATCACCGCAATACTGATGGGCATGCTGACTCAAAAGTGTAGACATTTAAAGGCGGACGCCGGTTCAGTCAATATTCCCGAATAGTTCATCATTATCTGCAGAAATCTATCGTATATGTGCAAGTAGATGTCATGTACCCGACACAAATCATGCTGTGCACCATCACCCCATATATTAAACCATAAAGTCCTTTTTCCGCTGAAAAATTAATGGAAACGACGGATGAAAGGGGCAAAAAAGTGTAAGTATGAGCAAGCAAATAAGAAACAAACACGCTGGATAAAACGGGCTGATGTCACGTTCAGCTGGATGCTCGATGTCAAAACACTTGAACAATCCACAACGAAAGGGGTAAAAACAAGCGCAAAAAAACAAGAAGGAAACATATTATTGTACAAACGTTGGGGCAGCAGCGCCATATCGATTAATAATACACGTAGCCTGCTGCGCGGTCGAGCCATTGACGGGCAGCTATGCAAAGAAGATGTAAGTTGAAGAATAGCGGCAGTAAAAGGGGAGTCGATAATGAAGGACAGTTGTATCGTAGTATGCGGAAGCAGGAGAACGCTGAGGCGAAGCTTTTCAGATTCGATCGTCGTCAAGTCCGTCATCATTCTGTTCGAGTCACGAGGGACTCCTCAACGTGAGTGACAGACTTGGGCTCGTCACCAGTCGCGGATAGTGTCACTTGACTCACGACATGTTCAGGATACTCATCTCTCTCTCCTTCCGAAATATCAGGTCCGGGACCGTCATAGAATGACCTTGAGACGCCTGATGCAGAAGTATAGCCACTCACGGATGCATTGTCGTAATCGGAGTCCGAAACTCCGTGGTCATTGTTATGATCGTGAATTTCACATGTGTTAAGAGGTACATCAAGCCGACCTTGCTCATCCTCGTATATCGTGTTTCCCAAGTTACGTCTTGATTGGGACGGACCAGGGGTTTCAAAGCCATTGGCCGGAGCAAATATAGGGACGACCCCTCCGCCGATGCGGGACCAAAACATGCGCTCTCTCAAGCGAACTGTTTCTTCCCAAGAATCTTTTTCTTCTTCTGCATCGCCCACACGGACATGGCCATCCAGGATGAGACGTAGATAGCCAGTAAATTCACAAGAAGAGCGAACCTTCTCTAGACAAAGCACACACAAAGGATAGCGCTGAGCGGTATCACTGTCAGACGTCTTAAAGCGATGGGTTCTCTCATTTGCAGATCCAGGTCTACGCTCTCCACAGAGTGAACACGGGAATTCAAATTTCCGTGTTGTAGGTGGCATCGGTTCAACCACGAGGCTTCCTTCGCAGATGCCGCTCAATACCGCACGTCGCGTCAACCACGAGATCCCCGGCGCAGCATCCAGCCGAAGAGTAGGCTCAATGTCCTCGATGAGCACGCGTTTGTAGAAGCGCGTTTCTTTGAGAGGGATATGGGAGGTGGTATGCTGGGGAGATGACATGCTTCCATTCGGTGAATGAGTGGACTTGGAGGGGGATGAAGATGCCGAACCAAACCCAGCACTACTGAAGTTGGCTAAGCTCATAACATTCAAACCGGCGTAAGAGCCACTGGCAGCCCTGCTTGGGGGCTTCGAAGCTCTCGATAGACTGAACAGTTCTCGAAACTCTTCAAAGGCCTGAATATCCGTCCGGCACACTGACTTGAACAGATGAGGGAAACTGGTTGAGGGGCCTGGAGCGACTTCCTCGATGTGTGGGGAAGACTCGGGAAGATCAGCAGTCTCAAGGCTCCTCGCAAATATACCTGGTAATTGTTGATGCCCAACTGGCGATGATGGCGCCGTGGAAATGGTGGTGCGAATTTCAACATCGTCCTTGGCAAGATCCATTCCTTGCATCACAGACTTAAGTTCGGCTAGCTGTTCTTGATGTGATGCAAGGAGTAATTCTGTGTCCTTCACCTGAGCGCGTAATTGTTCGTTCTTCTTTTCGACCGCCTCGCGCTCCAGCTTCGCAGCAGCGACCATCTATTCCAGTTATGTAAGATATTGAATTATGTATCGTGTCGTCGAAAGATGGCATAGACTTACCTTATTCGCCTCCTCGAAAAGTGCTGCGGTCAGAGTCTCCAGTTCCTGTTCGATGGTCTTTTTACCCTTCTCGACAATTGCGCGCTGAGCCTTCTCCTCTGCGAGTGCAGCCTTCAACTGCGTGATCTCCCGATCAGCATCGGCCCTCTTGATGAAAACCGCCTGCTCAATATCATGTCGATACTTCTCGTTTTCCGACTCCAAGGTCTTGATCCGATTCTGTGCCTGCTCCAGTTCCTGGCGGGTGGCGACTAGGTTGTCATCAAGTGTGGTCTGATTATTGATCGCCTGTATCAATTTCACACTCAAAGCAGCAACCTCACTGCTCAAATCCGGATGATGGGATGGCGTGGAGGATGTGTCGGATGCGTCCGAGTTATTCACGAGTCTTGGGTCCCTCAAAGTGCTGAAACCACTATCAGGAAAATCTTCAGCACTATTGGAGCGGCCTGCAAGAGAAGGCTTCTTGGTCGCAATTGCTGCGAGATCGTTTGTGGACTTGGTCTTTGTCACTGTTCTATCAGGAGAGAGTGTCCTGGGACCGGAGGAGAGGGATCGCTTGTGATTGCTGGGACGGGGAATCATATTGGAGGGTGAAAGGAAGCTATGCCGTGAATGGTAGGTTTGGAATGCGATTAAACTGCTTATGAAGTCAGTAACCTCTCCAATCACCATAGTCAATGGCGCGTGGAACAATGGGTACATACTCAGCCATGGCGGACTGGAAAGAGAGGCGACGAATTCAGAGAACCGGAGAGGCGCGGTGACCCAGTCGAGGTGTCACGACCATGAATATAATTGATACACCTTGCCCATTCAGAATTCCCACAAGTGAACAGTGATTCAAACAAGGTCCAGACCGGCGCGCAGACTATGTAGTGGCTAGCGAGTCGAGATATGAGGCATCAAAAGATCGAACTGGTGTCAACGATGGAACCGGGAGAAGAGGTTGGATACAACGGAGACAGTGGACAGAGTGAGGGTATATAGAAGCAGCAGAGTTAGAAAGAAGGGAGAGTGATAATATTCAAAGTAGCAAATAATCAGTAGAAGGGGTGGTAGTCGGAGTAACCCCTCTTTTCTGAGGAGAGGAAGCGGATGGCACTTTAGGAGGCGCTTCGACGGAGTAGGCGATAACGGACTTGACTTCGGGTATCCGCTAGGAGCTGCTGGGAGGAACCTTGGCCTTGTCCCTCAGGCCCAAACGACTGGACTACTTGACAGCGGGCAGAGGAGTGGCTGGGCAGTGGGCACTGGCCTAAGGCAAGCGGATTGACTCGCTGAATCATCCACGCTTTTCCAGAATAGGAAAGCCGATCTTGATCCACTGACGGAGTTACGTCGTTCGACTCACTGAATCTCCGTCAAAACAAAGACTCAAGTCTCAAGTCCCTGCCGTGGCTGGCGCTTAACGACATCATTCGCTAAATTACTATTTTTGTATGTACTTCGCAATACTTGTGGAGTTCCGAGATGAGAATTGAGAATTGGGCTTCTTTTCTACCATAACAATGTATTATTCCAGCCTTTGTCTATTCACGAGAGCTGAGTACTTCCTCGGACCTCGATAATTAATGACATCACGAACAATCGGCATGCAAGGGATATAGCTTCATTTTCTAGATTAAATGGATCTTCAAACAAGGACTGCCCATCGGAATGCGATCATTACCACATTTGATGAGACTCCATGAAGAGTTCATTTGGCAATTGATGACGACACTGCTCCCTATCTAGTATCTACACATCGCGCCTACAGGAAGACTATCGATGTCTGAGACATGCCAGATAGTATCTCGAAACTCCATTGTAGCCTTACATAGGTATAGATAGACCAACGAGATCCAGCTATGTCGATTTAGGCAACGAAGCAGCTCCTGTATGGTTGCTCACCTACGCGAACAGAACAGGCCATACAGAATGCAACATAGAATGGTGTACCTACCCTAGGTACATAGGGTGACCTCCCTTATCGAGCCTGACATACCGTCCTGAATGGCCCCTGCAAATCATAAATCAAGGTACGGATCCTGCTACATACTAGTACTAGTGAGAATGTCAATTCCTCATGGCGCCCCACCCCCATTGTTGGTGCCTGAGGCAACGAAGTGGGGTTCAAAACTTCAGTATGAACGATAGGAGATTCCAGCATCAATATTAGTCTCTATTCTCTTCGAAACAACCTCAGCCCCCTGAATTCCTTCTCAAGCAGAGGGGACTATTTTGCAGCGCAGAAGACCCCGCGATATTAGCCCCTTGTCTCACGAAACGAAATCACCATGGCTGACGCGGAGCTGGAAGAGGTTGGTACAGCAGCCTTGAGACGTTTTTGAACGTCCCCAATCTGGTATTGTAGGCCCAGTATCTAACATAATTTACAGATCAGACGGGCCCGTCTCGCACAGCTCCAGCAACAACAGCAAGGCGGCTCTCGAGGAGCTGGTGGGGAGGGTCAGGATGAACAAAGAAGGTAGGCGTCGCCAGTCGACCACTTCTTTATTTCAGTCGGCAAATCCACACATATTGCTAACTCTTTTCCCTGCAGACAAGCTGAAGGTATGCTATGATGATTTCGCGAAACGCCTGACTCGTTGTCCAGCAACATACTGAACTGACTCGCCAGCTGAACGTCGCTCCGCTATCCTGAACCAAATCCTTGAGCCCGAAGCCGCCGATCGACTAGGACGGATCCGTCTTGTTAAAGAATCGCGCGCCGTCGATGTTGAGAACAGGCTCATCATGCTTGCCCAGACCGGACAAATCCGGCAGAAGGTCACCGAAGAACAACTCAAAGAGTTACTGAACGCCATTGCGGAAAGTCAACGCAAAGACGAGGAGGAACATAAGATCGTCATCTCCCGGCGTAAAGGCGGCTGGGACGACGATGATGATCTGCTGGATTTATAAGCACGTCTCCCTGAAAAGGGAACAAGCTTTCTCGGGTGAAGATGTGCTTTTGCATGATAGCGGCCTCCTGCAGAAAAGCCCTTTTGATACCTCTACATCCTTCGGTTCTGGGAAAAATCTAAGGAGCTACAACTGGTATGGGCTAATTCGTGGTTCGTCAGTCGCCTCATGTTTCTCTGAAGCTTCTTAATGCGGGCCAACAGACCAGAAGCATACAGGCTATGTATTCTACAAGTTGGAGCACTTTTCTGTTTTCCCAGTCATTGAACCCAGCTTGACTAAGCATGTCCGTCTCTGATGAGCGGTGTTAATTTATGATTCACGATTTACCAAGACGAATACCCGACTGTGAGGTTATTGGAAAGAGAATCCAGGCGACGGAGACATCCACCGGCAGAGCGAGCTGTCCTAGCTTTACCTGTTTGTTCAGTCGATGCTGAGTCTAGTCGCCCGATGTAGTTTGTGGCCTTGAGACCAAATGTCCGTTTGGGAAATATCCATCGTCCCAGGGTTAGCCTTCCTGCCTCATTTTTTGAATCCTTCACTGCTTCCTTTTGATAATACGGAAGTCAGAATCTCCGGAAACTCCTCAATGACGAGCTCTGTGACCAGTCACGATTTTCCTTCCTGCCTCTCCTTTTCCCGCTTTTGTTGTTGCCGCATCATTTTCCGAATTTCTCGTAGATCCGGGGGTCTTTCAATTCCCAGCTCCTGCCGAAGCTCGTCGACATCCTTTTCCAAGATCTCCTCCCAGTATACATTAATCAATTCTTTGCTGGCAAGCCCACTGCGAACCGCCCATGGTAGATGTAGCGAGAAGAACCGTTCCCGCTCTGCGGGCTTCAACCGCACGAAGGCAAAGATGCTCAGCCCCGTCATGGGAATGAGTGTATTCAGAAACTCGAACGCCTTGAGCGCCAACTCTCCCTCGACAAAAACAGGGAGTCCAGTAACCGCGTGGTAGAAGTCGTGACATTCACGATACCGTTGCATGACGTATGCGCATTCCTCGTCATCAATGTACTTGACACTATCGCGCGTGTCGGGAGAGACCCCTTCCCGATCAAGCCATGTAGCATAGGTACGCCCCACTGAGTTTTCGGGCAAGGTGCGGAGGTAAGGCAGTTTCAGAGTTTCGGAGGTGATGCGGGGACGCTCACGAAGGATACGTCGGCCCGTGGGATCAGATAGCATTGCATCTCGGAGCCTATATATAAAGTAGGGAGTTGCAGTAGCTTCGCCCAAAGCCGCAATGAGATCTAAACGAGGACGCTGCGTTAGCCTGGCCGTCATCGTAACTAAATCATTGGCCGTCAATTCTCAAATTGCAAGCAAACCCCTTACCCGCTCTTCGAGGGTTCATAAGCGACCCTACTGCGGAACCAACGGCCAGGGCACCTCGTTCGAGAAAAGTTAAAGGAACATGACCAGGATACTTCGGCGGAGGCCGGTTCAAGGCGGAGAAGGACCGAACGAGATAAGTTGCAGTTGCTGATGCTGCTTGAGTCGTTCCTCGAGCAGCAAGTCTTGCCCCGCGCCTCCCGAGGAGAGACATATTGTGAGTTGGGGAGGGTCCGATGCCGTTGTGGACATGACCCTGTATTAAATTGAGACCAAGAATGGTCTGATGCTTCGGCAACTTCTGACGTTGCGGAAGAGCTCCGGCTGGCACAACTGGTGGCCTTGGGACGCCGTAGCCCCGATAAGCATTCGATAAGAGGTTATCGGCATTGGATTTATCTTGCAGTTTTATCATGCAAGGTTGGATGATTTGTTCTGGTTAATCTACGAGTCCAGATGGCCATGATGGAATACTATGATGCACGGTGGTATTCTTGTGATATGAATCTTGTGCCCGGATATCTGGCCATGTATTAGAAGTCATCGGTCGATAGACAGGACTGCAGCAAAGCCAAGCCAATCCCGATCTCACCGTCTTCTTCGACGGTATTACATCCAATTGAGTCCTGGAGAGCGTGGTCAACCTGCAAAAATGATGCCAGACTGGTGGCCTGGAGAAACCCATGACCGTTTCACAGAATGGGCCATCTCTCAAGGAGTCATTGCGAATGGAATTGCTCCTGCGCGCTTCCCAGGCCGCGGTTTGGGAATGATATCCACACGAGCTATTGAAGTATGTCATGATCAAATAGTGACTTGACGATTATACTTACATACAGTATATGAAGAAAGGCGAAGTCATCCTGACTGTTCCACTAAAAGCGATGTTGACAACGAGACGCATTCCCATGTCTTTCAAACGAAACTTCCCAAAGGACATTTCCGTCCATGCGCTACTTGCTGCCTTCCTGACTCTCGGTGACAAAGAAGATCTCCAGAAGTATGAGCTCTGGCGACAAACTTGGCCCACCCGTCAGGACTTCGAAGACAGTATGCCCCTTTTATGGCCACAATCTTTACGAGGACCCAATCCATACTCTGATGACGGCGCTAGTCAAATGAATCTGCTTCCGCCATCGATATCCGGCGGATGGAACACCTTACGGAAGCGCAAGAATGAGCACGAGTATGAGACATCTCACCAGAACCTCCTTGCTCAACAGGAACAGAGATTGCACAAAGCCTGGAGCAGCGTCGTCTCCGTTTTTCCGGATGTAGAGTGGGAGATTTATTCATACAACTGGCTCATTGTCAACACAAGAAGTTTCTACTTCTTGATGCCTGGTCAAAAGCCGCCGGAAGATCGAAATGACGCCATGGCGTTGCTGCCTTTTGCCGATTACTTTAATCACTCGGATGTGGAGGTTTGTCTTGTCGTTCCTAACCCGCTTCAAACACAACTCTCGTACTTTCGGGTGTTTGGCTCCAGCTCTGATCATTGAAACTTTTGCCCATTTTTACAGGATGACGTAAAGTTTGACGGCCAAAAATATGTCTTCAGGGCGACCAGGCACTATGGTACTAATCCGTCTCGACTCAGCGAACTCTGCTAACAGTGTATAGACTCAGGAGAGGAAATTTATATGAGCTATGGGCCTCATCCAAATGATTTCCTACTCGTTGAATGTGAGATAAATTATCTCCTCGCATCGTGTGCATGTCACCTCTGACGTCAATCAGATGGGTTCTACCTCGACGAGAATGGTTCTGAAGCGATATACCTTGATGATATCATTTTTCGAGACCTCAGCGCGTCCCTTCAGGAAGAGCTGTATTTGCAGCAATATTACGGGTATGTTGAACCCCACATAATCTGGAATGTATTATATTTCATTCTTGGTGCCGTGTTTTGCGGATATCAAATGCTTATGATTGTAAATTTCCAGCAATTATGAGGTTACCGCCACAGGTGCCTGCTATCGAACCGAGATTGCTGCTTGTCTGAAATACATGACAAGAAGAGATTGGCGGAACTATGTCCTTGGTTATTCGACAAAGGGCTGCGACGCCCAGAAATCCAATGCCATAATCCAAGAATGGATTCGCGCATACGCAAAGGAAGCAGACACGACAATCGCCGCTTTGGAAGCTTTTGGTTCCGGAGAAATGGATCAGAAGTGCAAGGGGAAAGTAAGCACGCTGCTCAGGCGTTGGGAGCAGATCAAAGGCCTCTACGACAAAGCTCTGGAAGCGGTATCCTGCTGAGGAAGCGAGGTGCTGCCAGTGGCGGCTCACCTCCAGCGTGAAGAAGGACTAGATCTCAGGATCTAGTACTAAGAGCTGTTCATAATTTAGAGCCATCCAAAACGTCGATTGGGATAGCTCCGGACACTCTTTGCTTCACCATTTGTTGTTTGGCAATCACCAGATGCTTGATCATATAATTGACCGCGCACTTGATGCCAAGCTCCTCGCCCCTGCGCACTATATAGCCGTTTATATACTCGATTTCTGTGGTCTTTCCAGATCGCACATCAGCGAGCATGGAGCTGGTGTTCTTGGCAGTCTGGTTCGCGAGCTTCGTGACCATTGATCGAAGCCGTTCTGGTGCAAAGCGGTTCTCAATGCCAGGAATACCTTGCAATTCAGGCAAGGCGCAAATGACGCTCGAGATCTCGATTAGGAGCATTCGCATCACGCGGGTGAAGCTATAGTTGTAAAGGATCTCGCCATTCTCACAGTCCATCAGGGCTGTAAGGGGATTTATGATAGCATTCAATGCGAGTTTTTCCAGTTGATATAGTAGAAGGGACGAAGGAGTTTCGGCGACAGCCACGAGCGGTGGTGTGAGGGTCAAAGTGCGTGTCAAGTATTTCGTGCTCGGGGCCCAATCCGTATCCTTTTGATCCCCTGATGACAAGGTATCACCTGGCGAGAGAGGACTAATTATAGTGGTTCCAATACCTGTATGGGCAACATGGAAGGCGTTCTTTTTCCGTGCCAAGCCATGCGAAATGATGCCACACATGTAATGAGGACGTTGATGCGGGTCAGGAAAAACCTTCTCATTGATCTCCTCGATCGTGCCCATGCCATTCTGGAGAAGAAGAACGGTAGAGTCAGGAGTTAAGCGACGACTGACTGATTCCAGGGCTCTCGCAGTCATGGGTGCCTTGACCGCAACTATCAAGCATTCGATATGTTCATCATCCTCTACCGACTGGGAAAGAGACTCTTCCACGCCAGCTTCCAAATTTTCTTCTGTGACGCTATCACCATTTGTATTGGGCTCGCCATTCTGATCCCAATACGGTAGCGAATACCAAGTCTCGTCACTCAATACGTTGACATCAAAGCCGGTCTTGATATCATCGAGGCCGTTTGTATTGACAGCTAAGCACTTTTTCTTTGCTAACCAAGCCCCGTAAAGACTCCTACTATGTAGCAAGAGGGTAATAGGAGGCGGAGATGGCCGACTTGCAAGCGAATGCGCGACAAAAGTCCCTACATTCCCAAGTCCCAGGATGTGTATTCGGCCTGAGAGCTTGCGCTTCCCGCTCTCACGGGATGCTTCATCAGCTTCATGCATCCATGTCGATAGAGGTCGATGAACTGGCGCTTCTCGAAAGCAGAGCCGTATAAAGCTCTCTACTTCGCAAAAGCCAGTCCGCAAGAGCGGACGGCGCCCGAAAATGTACAGCGACACTTTGACGAATGGGAAGGGGCCTGCAAGCGAGTCCAGTTGCTATCTCTCAGACGGAAGAGGAGTGAATTATTAAGATCGTTTCACCTGTTGCTCATTCTTCTCCCATTGATTGTGATTGATGAAGCATCTCAGCTTCAGTAGCTTTGAGAAGGTATATCTGAGCAAACAACGCGACAACAGAAGCATGAAGTTGTTTAACCACGACGGTCAAAAAGTAAAGAATGAGGCAATCGGCTTGTCACCGCCAGACTCACCGCCTTTAGATAAAAAATCGCCGTTATCCATCGAGATTACCCAAAAAGTGCTAATCTTGCATTTGCAACTGTATCTCAGAAGATGGAGGCCGCCGACTTATTACCGCTGCTTGAGCAATTGGATGATAATGTTGACGATTTGGAAGAGGCCCTCAAGCCAATTCTGGAGAATCCGGTCTCCGAGACCTCAAACAAGCTCCCGGTTCTAGACAAGGCGAAATTTCACGTCCTGGTTACCTACGCTTTGGAATCTCTTATCTTTTGTACGGATCTGTGATTCTGTCCCTACCTTCTCAACCTTGCTAATGGGGTGATAGCTTATCTGCGTCTTCATGGCGTCAATGCAAAGGAACATCCTGTCTTCCGAGAGCTTACTCGCGTCAAGCAATACTTCGGGAAAATTCAGGCGCTAGAGGCTGAGCAGGCTGAGCCCGAGCAGCGGACCATGACTCTTGACAAAGAGGCGGCTGGTCGCTTCATCAAACATGGCCTTGTATGCATCTCTTGGTCTTTATTTTCGTTTTGTTATACCCTGACCCTTGGCCACGTACTAACCTCGTGTAGGCCGGGAATGATAAACTAGATATGCAACGCAAAGAACAGGAGGCGAAACATAAAGCGCGAGCTCAACTAAAAGCAGCATTACTAGCGAAGAATGCCGCGGCATCCGAGACCTCTTCCAAGAATCGCACGAGTGGCTCGGACTCGGAGTCGGAACCTGTCAACGAGGACTGGGACAGCGAGGAGGCTATGCGTGTAGCGTCGGGGCTGGTGACAACGCCCCCGGAAACAACGCAACCCGAGAACTCTCAGGAGGGAAAGAAGAAAAAGGACAAAAGCAAGCATGAGACTTCCAAGACCGCTAGGAAAAGGAAGAAGCGAAGCAAGGAGGAGCAGCAAGAACGAAAGAAAGAAAGGCGGCAGAAGAAAATGGAAGCTCGAAAGGCAGGAAAGGCAAAGTGAGAAGCGGTGGAATGAGGACTACGATCGCAACATGACTCCTTTCATCTTGGTCGGCCGGCCCGACTACAGTGCCCATATTGGACCTCAGCAGTTGCATCGTTAACAAAGCTTAGGCTCTCAGTCACAGATTGCTCTGCTAGAGTCTCATCAGCTCGTCGTTGGCGGTGTTGGCCTTAAGAGGTGCTGTGTATGTCCATCCCGGGAGCTTGCGTTTCCCCGGAGTTCCAAGATGCCTGCTAAGGATCAGCAATGCTATATGCAAAGGGCATAAGCACTTTAGCTCTCTCACTGAAGAGGTCCAGGCACAATTGCATGACCTATGCCATGAGTCAGAATAGGTACTATCCGAATAGACCATTCTATACATTTGATACCTAGAATTACCTCTTTTGCCTTACAACACGTAATTTACCGTACAGCCGATGTGACACGTGACAGCTATATTTTGCTGTAGTAATATTACATAAGCAGTGGCGCAGCCAATCAGCAGTTGGGGATCTGACAGCTGCATCGGAGTTTGTTCTCTTCCTCCGCCGACGCATATTCGAGGTTCTTCTTTTTCGGCGCCTCCGTCAACAACTATAAAAGCCAACAACTCATCAACCATCCTACCACTGAATCGATCTTCATCAGACTACACCTACCTTTTCGCCTATCCAAGCACATATCCACAGTCAAAATGCCTCGTCAACGCCGTGGTGCCGCCCCTACCCCTGCGCGCAGCGCTCCCACCAGACCTACCGTCGCTCCCGCGAGACCGGCTGCTGCCCCCGCTGCGCAGCAGCACCAGGCTCACTCGACTGCTGCTCACCCTCCTGCCAACGCTCAGCAAGCCCCTCCTCCTATGGCCCCTGTCCAGCAGAGCTCTGGCCCCGGACTCTTCGGTCAGATGGCTTCGACCGCAGCGTAAGTTGCCCGAACATCCCTGGGATCCTCGGCTATCATGGATTCTGGTGGCAATGTCCCGACGAGACGTACCGGGGACTTGCATCGCCAGTTTCTGCGCCGATGAATCATTTTCTTGCATAAAAAGACGTTGGCTGACTGATCTCTTTTTCTAGTGGTGTCGCAGTTGGTTCCTCTATCGGACACGCCATCGGCGGCCTGTTCAGCGGTGGCTCCTCCAGTGCCCCTGCTGAGGCCCAACAGGCTCCTCCCGCTCAGGCTCAGCCTATGGACAACGGACTATGGCAGAGCAGTGCCACCAACAGCTCTTGGGAGACTCCTGCTTGCGAACCCGACGTTCGCAACTTCCGCAAGTGCCTGGATGAGAACCAGGGCAACATGACTATTTGCGGATGGTACCTTGACCAGCTGAAAGCCTGCCAGGCTGCTGCTAAGCAGTACTAAACGACTGTTCTCGCATGCTTTCCCATTTTCTTTGGATGAATGACATCAACTTTGGGTGAAGGCTGACTCTGGATGGGTGTCGACGAATTCTATATGCATGGCGGGTGTAAAAACTTTACCTACTGTATACCATTCTCCTGAGCGAGCGACATCTGTTTCATACAAACTCTTTATCTGCGTCTAGTCGACCCTTGGGGCCGAAGACGCAGGAGCAAACCAGAAAAAAAGTTGAAAAATAGAAACCAATGAGCAATGAAATTCCACTCTTCGAACAGATACCACTTTTTTCAATAGCTCAGTAGCATGACAGTCCAATGTACAAAGGGTCGTGGAAGCGGAGGCTTGAATATATGGGTATAATAATGGAATTGAGAGTCCTCGACGAGAGCAGACATCCATCTGGTGGCTCAACGTATTTTCAACCGCTCAGAAGCAAGTAAAAAATAGACATATCGCAACCTTGTTGAATACAGATAGACAATATCCAAAGATTAGTGAACAACCGTAACGCCATACAGAGTATATACGACCCCAATCATTCCAATTATTGCGCATCTGTATCTCTCCGAGGCTCAAAATTCAGCTAGAGACAAGTAAGCCGACCTGTTGATCGTAGTCTCGTATTCCAACGCGTGGCGACTTACCTGATTCCCGTTGTAAAACTGATTGTCATTCCGCTCTTCGCGTTGATCTCGCAATGTCCGAATCCTAGGGCCGCTGGACGCTGCAGGCTGTGGACTCCGCGCTCCATTCCCATTTCCGTTTCCGGAAGACGAAGCGGTTGGGGCAGACCCGGAAGAGTCTGATGAAGCCGGGTTATAGCCGATGAAAGATCCCACTAGGCCCGTCGCGGTACCAACTGCAGAGGAGAGCAAGCCGTACGCGGAATATGCAGCTCGGACGGGCAAGCTAGAGCCTGACGAGTTATATGCCTCTGTA
Source organism: Aspergillus hiratsukae (assembly GCA_014281905.1). Classification (NCBI taxonomy): domain Eukaryota; kingdom Fungi; phylum Ascomycota; class Eurotiomycetes; order Eurotiales; family Aspergillaceae; genus Aspergillus; species Aspergillus hiratsukae. The sequence goes on from JACBAD010001992.1 coordinate 39,685, forward strand.
TACGAGTTGATGGGGATCATCACAAGGTTCGCCGTCGATCCTAGTCCGAGGTCTTCAAGTGTACGTTCTTCGTCGGCGATAGTGAGCGCTCGGTTGGGCAGGGGTGTCAAGATATGCTTAAGATTATATGGGCGTTTCTCTTCTTGTAGTAGACCGTCAAGCCACGGGCGTACATCCCCACGGACAGTCTGCGATGGTGCAAAGCTGTTTCGCACTGAACTTCCGTCAAACAGTCGGACCTGTAGACGATATTGCTCGGGAGGTGACGGTTGGTGCGGTGTCGATGTTTCTCTCGAAGGACCAACCCCCGATCCCGCGTCGGAGGCGGGACGCGGTAATGTGTCCTTTGTAGGCTCGACCATACTTTGCTTCTGGATATTAGCGACGTATTGCCGAACTTGTTGCTCTCTCTTCGACTGTTGGTTTTTCTGCGTAGACTGAGGAGGTCGATCAGAACCAGCTGCCTTCGTAGGCGCCTTTTGGGTTTGTTCAGGGCTTGGATCATGCTCTTTCTTCGGCTGCTGTGTCCCGGAAGCTTCTGGCTGGTCTTTCACTGAATCTGAGAGCGCAGATGTAGGTGTCGGTGTAGGTCTAGCTGTCGCTGTTGGTGCAGGAGCTGGAGCTGGAGCTGGAGAAGGCGAAGAAGCAGAGGACAACGCTGCAGAGGGACTCGAAGCATTTTCAGGAACATTCTGCGTTGTAGACTTAGTGTCATCAAGAGCAGCCCTTAGCCGAGTGCGAAAGTCGTCCTTAGATATTTCAGGCACAAGGTATTCTCGCAACATGCCATTCCTGCCACCATTCAAATCAGCGAAATCATTCCCACCTAACGCACCGGGAGAGGTCACTCGTACTTGATCACAACAACAGCAGGAAACCGGACAATTGGACAAAACGAGGTCAGGAACCCGGCTTCATCGCTGCCCTTCGTGAGCCGTAGCAGGACAGCTCTCGTCTCGAGTAATCGCGCGAATTGCTAGGTAGATGCCATCTCGGTAAGGAGCCATACAACGGCCATCGCCATCATTGAGGGATTTACCTCGTCATCCTTGAAGTATTCATCCTCCCATACAAAACTAGCCTCTTCGTCATCTACATCCGCCCCAGTCGATCAGCATGCGACTCCAAGCAATAGTAGCATCAAACTATGTAATGCAGATGCGATCATAGCGGCCGTGCGGGGAATGACAGACGAACCTCGAACGAAGCAGACCACAGCTTTCCCCTCCGTGACAGCAAGGGATATTCCTGCCTGAATACCTCCAGAGTAGAACATAACGGCTGTTGGATGTTTTTGTGAGCCAAGAACGGTGGTTATGTGGGCGCAAGTGAGCCAATCCACGAAAGATGGCCAGCACAGCTCATCGGCGAAAGTGGTTGATCTCCGCCGATCACGGGTTAGATCCTTATCTCTCCAACAGTGTCCACTAGGAAAGGTCCGTCCCGCATTTTCTCCTCATCAACGATTCTTCCGGTAAAGCATCAAGCTCGACTGCAGAGGCCGAATTTCGATCAATCATGCGGTCGATATTCCCCGTTCTCCAGCAGACGGCAGCTAGATCATGGCGGTCGCAAATTGCATCCGTCCGGAGTTCTCGCGCAGTGTTTGAGCTTGATTCGATTTGCGCCAGATGCCGCCGACAACAGATTCGTTTCTCGAGCAATCAGCAGCCTGCGGATGATCCCAGATGGCTATCTGTAGTTGACCATCCTGCGCAGATTGTGCGCACGGGACGCAAGCATGGGCCTGGCCTGATCATCCTAGGTACGGTGCAACTCGGGACGTTTCTGGGAGCATACTCTGCGAATGAAAGTTTATTGACTAATTATGATTCACTCTGCTACAGCATTGATCCCCGTCACAGCGTTTATCCTAGGCACCTGGCAGGTTCAGCGGCTCGATTGGAAGACAAAGTTAATTGCGAAGTTCGAGGATCGTCTCGTGAAGCCTCCTCTCCCATTGCCGCCCCGTATTGATCCAAACGCCATCTCCGAGTTTGATTACCGACGAGTCTATGCTACGGGTCGTTTTAGACATGATCAGGAGATGTTGATTGGGCCCCGCATGCGCGAAGGCCAGGAAGGCTTCATTGTGGTCACTCCACTAGAAAGAGGCGAAGGGGAAAGCACAATCCTTGTGAACAGGGGCTGGATTTCGAAGAAGATGATGAACAAGAAAGACAGAGCCATCGGGTTACCGCAGGGCGAGGTAGTCGTTGAGGGCTTACTGCGAGAGCCGTGGAAGAAGAACATGTTTACCCCAGAGAACAAGCCGGAAGAAGGGAAATTCTACTTTCCCGACGTCCATCAAATGGCTGAACTGACGGGAAGTCAGCCGGTTTGGATTGAACAGACTATGAGTAAGCAAATTTCTAGCATTCCGAGCAGGAGTTCCCGCCATGACTGACTCTGAGACTCCCAGTGCCGGATATGGTCGAATCGATGGACAGAGAAGCCAAGGGTATTCCCATCGGCCGCGCAGCTGAGGTCAACCTGAGAAACAACCATAGCCAGTACATTTTCACATGGTGAGTTTCCACGCGAGCGAATGTCCTTCGCACTCGAGCTTAGCCTCCGTCGGCTCCCGGCTCTAGTTGCTAACATTCAACAGGTACGGCCTGTCACTGGCAACATCAATCATGTTGTGGATGGTCGTTCGCAAAAGGCCGAATGAGGCCGCTCGTCGTGTCGTCCAGAATCGGAACTGGTCGTAAATACTGGATGTGTCATCGTCATGTGCATTGTCTGGCGGCGTTCGGCTCTGTCCTTTTCTGAGATCCTGTACTATATATCCCTGTTCAAGGTGGCATCGCCAATCTCATGTCCTGCAGGAGCTCTTTGGGCAAATGCTTCTGCGCAAGAGAAAAAACGGTAGTGGCATTGTTGATGTGTCGTTGTCTAGCAGATCAGTATCCTCCCGGTGCCATAATCAAGACAATGTCACTCACCTTCTCAACAAAGTCGTAACATCATTTTCATCAATAGTTTTTCGCCCTGCATGCTTAGAATATGCTGCCAAGTCTTCGCTCACTTGCTCAAAATACCAAGCCGATGCTTGCTCTATAGCAGCCATGGTTGCCTTGCTTATCTTGGCCTTGGATCCGGCTCTTGCACGGGCAAACCGAGTAGCTAGCTTTCGAACCACTCCCACTGGCATATTCGGCACAGGGATTCCATGGCGCGAGAGTTTCTTCTGCTTTTCACCTGGAAGCACGCTATCTTCGTCACGCAATCCTCCTCCAACCAGCCCTGGACTCTCGCTCAGGGAAACTCGTGAAGGCATATTGAGCTCCAGACCGAAGTCTCCAGCGACACCGCCAACATCGCCATCGCTCATGTCTGATTCTGGACCCATCTCCGGCTCTAGTTCAACCGGAGGGAGCTCGAAACCTTCGTCGTCGTTCAAAGGTTCGTCCTGCATCAGATCATCCTCACCGGGAGGAGGTGGAGATGGAAAGTTGAATTCGAAGTTGAATCGCCCGAGATCCTCCGTTTCGCCTCTGCACCAAAATTAGCTGGGTCGAGAAGAACGATAAAAGCGCCCTCAACACTCACCCTCTGTCGAAAGCTCCCTGGCTAATCATTGTATCGTCCGGTCCACCTTCAATGCCTGTATCATCGTCCCCCCCTTCAGAGCCGCTCTCCAACCTCGTTGAGTCGCCGAAGTTCTCGCTTAGTCGATTACCGTAGCTCATCATAGATAGTCTTGCTCTGTCATATTCGCTAGTCATTCTGCGGGGGTATTCAACGGACGTATGTGTGATGTCTTCCTCATCGAAAGCTAAGGAAAGCCTAGGCGGACGCATTTCCGGACCTCCTTCATCGACCTCTTCCACCTCCTCCAGAGGTAGAGAAAGCCTGGGCCGTTCCAATTCCGGTTCATTGTCGAGTTCCTCGATCTCGTCTTTCTCCTTTTCGGGTTCCGGTGTCGGCTCCAGTTTATCCTGGGGCGACGAGCGTATCGGCTGGGAAGTAGGGGCAAGAGCTAGTTGAAAGTCAGTCCGGAGCTTGTGGGTCTATGTAATCTTTCAATATTGATCTGTGCGCGCGTACCCTTCCCAAGATTTCGTAGGATGTCAAAGGTTGTCTCTCTCTGAATGCGCCCGCTCTTCCTGCGATCGCGTCCGGGTGTATTGGCTGCGCGCCGCTGCATCGCGCGAAGTCCATAGGGTGTCGACGGGGCATTCGTAAGTCTTCTTCCGGGTGTCCATCGAGAGACCGACAGATTGGCAGACGGGGTCGTCGACCCTACTAGACGGCTCGGAGTGAGGGGATACCTCGTGTGAATTGGGAGTCGTTGAAGCTATCGATCGTTCGTTAAACCATACTGTCAAGTATCCTGCAGCCGTATATACACCGAGCATTCACTAACCCTAGTGGCTGTTGTGTCTCCCGCCGGAGTATTCACGTTTGAATCTGAAGCTGCCGCATCGCGCGACGGCCGGCGGCCGTGCGGTCTGGGAGTTGTTGACATCAATAGCTGTCAGGGAAGAAGAGGTCCAATCGACTGATCATTTACAATCAGAAGGGCGTCACAATATGAAATTTGATCAATAACAATGGGGGGACAACCCTAGTGTATAGACAATCGATATTAAGTACACAATAGACGAGGGGCTTCATATGATGATCTGATGGAGCGCGTCGCGGATCACGGACGGCAGGTACTCCGGGCCAGTTTCTGATTGGCTTGTGCTTATCGATAAGAACTGCTGACTCAGCATAAAAAAGTTGTCACCAGGAGGAAGTAGCTCAATGCGACGAGAAAGAGTCCAGGATAATCGCTCTATCGTGCCATTGAAAATCCTTTCAAGCGTTGCAGATATACCAGTATATTTGTTTCCTTGCAATGTCCGCCGTTCCACCGAACCCGTCCGGCCTCTCGGCCAAGGTGAACAAGAAGCGCAAGAGACAGGCCGAGGAAGCTCACAAGGAAGATAAAGCTGCACCAGCCAAATCGACCAGTAACAATACCTCGGAGGCAGCTGACGGCCCTCAAAAAAAGAAGAAGAAGAATTCCAAATCCAAGCAGAAGCAACAAAAGCAGAAAGAGCAGGATGAGGATCCCAAGCAGCAGGAGCGCAAAGGCGGCATCGACGAGTCTATCGGCAAGATGGACGGCCGGTTGCTGGCTGATCACTTTGCCCAGAAAGCGAAGAGACATAACAAGGAGTTGACTTCGGTTGAATTGAGTGATCTGAGCGTTCCAGGTATGCTTCCAGGCCTCTTGCTCGGTCTCAAGTGCAATCAAACTAACACGACTGTCTAGACTCGGCATTCCTCGACACATCCTCTTTCGAATCACCCAGATCGCTAGACCAGCTTCCTGCGTTTCTCAAAGCTTTCAGCCCGGACAAGGGATCCGGACTTTCAAAGGCATCGGAGGAAAAAGGCACGCCGCATACGCTAGTAGTATGTCCGGCCGCGCTTAGAGCGGCTGATGTGGTGAGGTGGGTAAATCAGACGTATATCGCTGTCTTGGGAAGGAACTGATTAGATGCTCTAGGGCTCTCCGTACATTCCAGAGCAAAGATTCCACAGTCGGCAAGTTGTTCGCAAAGCACATCAAGCTCGAGGAAGCAAAACAGTTCTTGCAGCGCGCACGGTATGCTTACTACGATCTTGTTCACGCTTGGCCGTTTGTCTGACCCTTATACAGAACAGGCCTTGGAGTCGGGACACCCGCCCGAATCTCAGACTTAATCGACGCTGGTACGTCTTGGTCCTCCCTGGACTGCCATTTGTATGTCGTGTTCGGGCCAATACTAATGGAAACAGGGAGCCTCAAGTTGGATGAACTAGAGCGCATCGTGATTGACGGATCATACATTGACCAAAAACAGCGTGGCATCTTTGACATGAAGGAAACGCATCTTCCGCTCCTCCAATTGCTCACTCGCTCCGAGTTCCGTGAACGATATGGAGCGAAACAGAAGCGGATTCAGATTCTGGTATTTTAATTGAGATATTTATTCATCTGTGGCATTGGCGTTGCTATTGGGGCATTTGCGTATTTAAAGGTATGCATACTTATATAATTTCATGCCAGAATATCTATTCACTTGTGTAGATCTGACGAGTACTACAAATGAATAGACTGCAGGGTACATATACTTCGAACAACTTGTTTGCCTGGAATATAAGGCATGAACTCCAGTGGAGCGCAGATTTCACCGCCCTAACCAACCGCCCGGCAAAAAAGTAAATTTCCCTTTTCCGCTAAGCTTCTGGAGGCAGTAAATTTCTAGACTCGAGAATTTCTATTTTTGTTTTGGTCGTCGAGTTGAGATTTTGATCTGATCTTTTGTATTCTGCTTCATTGATCGCATTTGCTGTCGGTTCTTACAAAGAAAAGCCCTTTTAGCAGCTACCCCGAGCATATCACACCAAAATGGGCGACAAGAAACGCAAGCTCGCCGAGGAAGCCATTGCGCCCGAAGGCAAGAAGCTGAAGCAGGAAAAGTCCAAGGCAGAGCGGAAGGAAAAGAAGGAGAAAAAGAGCAAGTCGAAGGATGTTGTCGAGGAGGTAGAGATCGAGGACGTCGCAGCGCCTGACGACAGCAAGCCGGAGAAGAAGGACAAGAAGGAAAAGAAGGACAAGAAAGAGAAGAAGGAGAAGAAGGAGAAGAAGGAGAAGAAGGAGAAGAAGGAGAAGAAGGAGAAGAAGGAGAAGAAGGAGAAGAAGGAGAAGAAAAACAAAGATGAAGAAGAGAAGCCAAGTCCCCAGACCGCGGAAGCCGATGCGATGGACGTTGATGGCGATGTGAAACCTACCGAGAAGCAAGAGGCTGAGAGCGACGAGCTGAAGAAGGAGGAAAAGAAGGATAAGAAGAGCAAGAAGGATAAGAAATCCAAGAAGGACAAAGAGGAGAAGGAGTCCGCGAACGAGACGCAAGAGCTACCAGAACAATCTACAGAGACAGACCCTGCAGAAGATGACTCACAACACCACCAGAAAAACGCACGTTTCATCTGCTTCGTCGGTAAGTCAAATTTTGTTGTATCAAAAGGGTATGGCACGGTCGCAGCATTGCTAATTCGTTCGCACTCTCTCTTCGCAGGAAATCTCCCTTACTCCGCAACCGCCGACTCCCTCAGAAAGCACTTTGAGAAGAACCCTCCGGCCTCAGTGCGTGTAGCCACTGAGAAAGACAAACCGACCAAATGCCGCGGATTTGGTTTCATCGAATTTGACAACTATGACCGCATGAAGACCTGCCTGAAACTGTACCACCACTCCATGTTCGATGACGGGAAATACCCCCCCCGGAGAATCAATGTCGAATTGACGTGAGTGAGCCAAATCTGCGCGTACAAGGCGGCAGTCCTGCGCCTACTACCGGACGCATTGGGAGTATCTCAAAACTAACAATCTCGCAGGGCCGGCGGCGGCGGCGGTAAATCTGAGCATCGTAAAGCCAAAATCGAAGCCAAGAACAAGAAGCTCAACGAGGAGAGACAACGTCAAGCCAAGGACATCCAAAAAGAGAAGACGACGAAGCCTCAGACTAGGGAGAACGACAACCAGGGCGCCGACGAGTGGGCTGGTATTCACCCCAGCCGAAGAGCCCGTATGGCGTAAGGCGCTCGACTCGGACGGAGTTTCAGCAGTGATGTTGTTCGATGACAAAAAGCCGTTTTCAATTTCCGTTTCGCATTGTTGCTTTTGCACCTTTTGATATGTTCCATCAGAGATATCCTTCTTGTCCTCGTTATATGAATGTGACCATTGGATGGATTGAGTTGGGTGGAAATATATAGAATCTTCAATGACTGCACAATCCCTAGGGGAAATTTTGATAGGCTGCATACAGCTTTTCCAACAAGCGCCAACACGCGCCGTCTATGTAGCAGTTAGGATCATGGAGGTAAAATCGATTAAGCGACAGCTTCCTGTTATGGCGTAGCATGTTACAAGTTTATGCTGCATGTGCACGAAAAGGCGACAAGATGAGAAAAGGGGTGTCCTGACCCAGAAAGAAGCTCATCAGGATCATGACATGTGACAGAAGCCAGAAAAGAAATATGAACACAGTTGGAACAATCATCAAGGGGATCATTGCAAAACCTTCAACTATCCCAGACGCCGAATTAGTTGTTTATGATTAAATGACGAGAAGCTGAAAACAAGGGTCTACAGAATGGTGCATTTCTTGCTCTTCGGTTTCGGGGCAGGTCGAGGGTTGAGGACAGCACTAGCGATGTGATTAGCACCGGAACAACTCCACTACCATGTGGCCAAAGCCAAACATACCGAATGGCTTCATCAAAGACGCTTTTGAGGTTGCGTTGCGTGAGGGCAGAACATTCGAGGTACTTGTGCGCTCGGATCTCCTTGGCGACGGCCAGGGCTTGCTCGTACGAAACAGGCTCCATCTTTCTTTGGCGAAGGGATTCTGCTGTCGCGGGATCATCTCTCAGATCAAGCTTCGTACCAACGAGGATGATGGGAACATTGGGAGCATGGTGCTCGATCTCCGGGTACCACTGCATGAACGGTCAGTCGCAAGGTTGCTAAGCTGTGAGCGCACGGCAGCGGACAGGGGGTTGTTGAGCACCTTTGCCTTGACGTTGTCAAACGAGGGAGGGCTGACAATGGAGAAGCAGATGAGGAAGACGTCGGTTTGAGGATAGGACAACGGTCTCAGTCGGTCATAATCTTCTTGTCCAGCAGTATCCCACAGTCCCAAGCTGATGGGTCTGCCATCTACCATCACACTGGCCGTATAGTTGTCAAATCTGGAAGTCGGGTCAACAACAGGCTTCGAATGAGACCAGCGCAAGGGAGGAAGCCACGGACACGGTAGGGATGTATTCTCCGGGGAATGCGTTGGTTGTGTACGAGATGAGGAGGCATGTCTATCAGAATTTAGGTTAGCTACTGGCATTTACCAGGTAAGAAAGCTCCAGGAATGTCCCATGAGCTCCAGGGGGAAGGGAGAAGGAGAGGGAAAGCACTTACTTTTCCAACTGCACCGTCACCAGTCACCACACACTGTAGAGGGTCACCTATTAGCCGCGGTCTGGTCAACCGATTAACAATCTAAGGGATATCTCGCGAGTTCTAACCTTTAATGACTGAGTAGCGGGTCCGGACGCCATGGTTTCTTTGTTAGGATTAAGGTATATGCAAAGAAGAAGAAAATCACAGTGAGGATATGATGATGAACAGGTCGTAAGGATGAACACAGATAATAGTGATCAATTAGCGTCGCGAGTGAATTATGGGGGTTTTAGCGTCAAGTGAAGGCGGATGGGGCGATAAATGTTTAAGGGTATATCTGCAAAAGGAGAAGTCAATGGAGTCAGGACAATGCAATAGTATACGACAAAGAGCACATAGAAAGTTTCTAGACGAGAGAACAAACAAGCTGAAGACGGCAAAGGATAGAAAGAGGACAAAAAAGGGTCATTGAGCAGCGAAACAGGACGAGACCGAGGGGCGCAGGTCTTTGTGGTTGGGGGGAAATACAGAAGAGAGGGGGTAACCGGGACGAGCGAGGGTAGCTCGATTGCGGTCCGTATAGACTAGTTTAGAGGGAGAACCAGACTTGACAGCTCACCTTTTGGAGATTAAGCAATTGGTCACTTTGTATAGGTACAGATCAAGGTAAGTTTTGATCCACCGATATTTGCAGAGAGACGCAGAAATCTACGATAAAATAGATGGTGTAGGCGGATGGTTTGAAGCTCTACATCTTAAGTTGTTTCTATACAATGTTCGCCTATATAGGAGATTATGAGACAAGTCAACAGAGACATCCAGTCAGATCTTATCGGCAGAAAGAAGGCAGATTGATGATGGCTGGTATTTGATCGATCATTGGTACACCCTTTTTTGATATTGATGATCAGCTCCAGGCTAACGAAAATCTTACAAGTCAGCAAGTACGTATCTATGGTCCTATGGATTTCATTGTCTGGATTTTAGGTCCCCAGCCTTCTTTTCGGTAGTTTAACTCGTTCTGTCAGTCACTGCCTGAGGCGCGCGATAGTCCATCACTACATATCTACCTACTAGCAAGGGTAGTACTACGTGGTTAGTAGACAGAATGATCATTACGATCATTGAGCACTAATATACTGCGATGGCAGTCAATTGCTCTCATAACGACAGTCTTGTAGTCCTCCTTGTCTGTTGTTTTCTATTTTTGTTTACCATCAAGGGGATATCGATAGGAACCATGGAATATTGAAGGCAAGGTATGGAGTACTCCGTCCTAATAGGGTGCCATTATTGCTCCCAGGAACTCATTTTCTATTATTTTAAATTATTTCAGAGTCACTCTCCAACCATCAGCTACGGAATCAAGCGAGACTAAGTTGATACTCTAGCTAGTATTTCAAGGTGTCGCTGGATAGCCACCTCTGCCGCGAATATCTCCTATGCACTAACTGTAGTTCGGTAGCCTGTACGGAGTAGATGGCATCGCATCGCATCGCATCAGAAAATACCTCCAGCAATCATCACCATTGGACGCCGTGTTCCCCAATTCTTGACCGCCACCGAAGCCTTCTTGGCCAGTAGAAAACAAGAATCAGTAGTTAATCTCCCAATTATCCAACCGACCTATCTAAATATACCTTGCTACTTGCTAGGTTGCTTTCAAGTTTGAACATGGGGATATATTATCGCTTCTTGGCTGCATCGCATGGACATCGCTAGGTAGCCATGCATCTAACCTTTGACTCATGCTTGATAGGGAGGACAATGTCCATCTGCTTAAAGTTAAGCCCAACCGATCATCTGAGATGGTTGTGCTTGGTGTCGTACTTCGTATCACCATACGATTAGCCATATGGCAGCACACAGATACGCCTATTGGCTTTTTCGATCAACGGGCGCGCTTATACCTATCTCTGTACGATCTGTCTGTTCACGAATGGGACCCTGTCAACTAATCCGATCTCCCAGCCGTTTGGACAGAGCGACCTCATATTCGCTTTTACATCCACAATAATAGTAGTCTTCAAGGCATAACTTGATTCAAGGCTCCCATACGGAAGAGACCAGACTTGATATAATGGGTGGGGCAGAGCAATCACCGCTCCACTGTGCTGATTACAGCCTCGGCAAGTGTGATCCGGGAGATCTTCCTTCCATGATCTTTCAATCAAGAACCGTATCGCTTTTCTGTACTTCCTAAATCAAGTGGTATCATGCAAAAAATTTATATACACCAGATGAAGTCATAAATAGAGATCTGTGAGCTCCGGCCAATGACACTCGGTCCATCGAGGTCTAGCTGCCAACAACCTCGGGCGTCTGGACAGCGATTATCACGGGTTGTTTATGTGCATCTTTCATGCAGACTTGGGGGAGGCGGAAACCATTGCGCATAGCGAACTCATCGTAAGTGCTATATGACCGGCGGTGCAACGAAAGAATCAGGGATCCCATCAAAGACCCAGTTGAGGGAATCGAAAACTTCGGAGAACCCTGCTTCACTGATGAAGGCACCTTGGTCGAAATTTGGCGGATAGATCAACCCAGATTCATCTAGGGAGTCATCCTGCTGCCGGATGACAGTGCCTGCTGCCGCCGATATATTTGGGTTGGCCAAGGTGACTGCGCGAAATCAGCTTTACACGATCATTCCAACGGCGAGAATACAGAATCGAAATAAGAATAAACAGACCTTGCGCGTCCTCGACGCTTCTCATAGGCCTGAATCTGTTTCGCCAGCGCCAGACAGTGTCGTAGACATGACTCATGCTCATTCTGCAGCGAACTTTCAGCTCTAAGATGTTCTCGCCTGGAGAATGTCCCGCCTCGTTTGCATTCCACATCTGAGCCAAAATATCGGCCAGGCGAACAGGCCGATCATGATCCATGACACTTATCCGTCGAATGGCCGAGATGGCTCCGTTGAATAGTAATTTGCCGTGATCGAAGTCGATATGACGGCTGAAATCGCTCTTCAACAGTTTCATAAGGGCAAAGGCAGCAGAGACTATCATCTGAAGGATATAATTGGTGGCGTGGCCAATCAATTCTCCAGGAGATGTCTCCAAGTCCAAAACTCGTCCGAGAAATGATGTCGTAGCGATGAAAAGCTTTGTCAAATCTTCACCCCGTGGATTTGAACCTAGGAACACAAAGTATCTCAGATGCAACTCGGCGGCTCGCAGATGGATCATGTTGATGTCTGAAGAGGACAGCTTAGCGGCAGCTCAACAACAGCAGTTCAGGTGTTCATACGTGATATGTCTCGACCAAAGTCAGCCTCCATTTCCCGAAGTTCACTCTCCAGAAGCTGTACGATTAATAACTTCTCCGAACTGATGAATTCGGCTGGTTCAGGCCTGCCGCTATATAATGCCTTCGTCACGCGATCACAGAACTTTTCAATCCGCAATCGGATTCGCAAGTCATCTGAAGGATTATAATCGGCGTCTCGGAGAGATGCTGGCTCGAGTGCCCAATCATAGATGGTGCCAGGAGGCTGTCCGTAGCCGGTCGCGACGCTGCAAAGGGCATTTGTCAACATCCGAGGCGCCTGACCTTGCTGGTAGGGACCGGCATTACTTACTTCTGAGCCACAATATTACAGATAGCCCATGTCTGTAAACGATCTCTCACGGCTTCTCCTTGAGCTTCCATTCGGAAAGTCGTAAACTCTTCTGCCTGGACAGGCCGATGCAGGCCCAGCTGCATCGCAATCTGCATCATCAGTCCGCTCAGCATAAAGGTGGCATCGGTCCTTTGACTCGTTGTAGGCAGCGGCCATGTGCAAAGTAGGCACAAAGCCTTGACCACACGGTAGTCTTGAGGAACTCCTGTAAGGGTCGACCAAAGAAGCCTGCTGAAAGGCCCAGTGAGTGAACTCAGAAGACCCGGTTCCGATGGCGCTCGACGACTAGCAATGCAAATGATCGTCCAAGCTTGCAAGCGGTTGCGGCGCAGATACTCCTCAGGGGGCTTCTGAGGGTTTAGAAGGGGCAGAAAGGGGTGGTAATATGTGAAGTATCTAGCGGGTTGTTAACAGACGCCAGTCCCTCTTTGGCAGAGAAGGGGAAGTGGGCAAGTACTGGTCAAACAATCGTGCTACTCGTTGCCTGGAGAGGGTGATATCCTCCAACCTCCAAGGACTGTCGTCCTGGGAGATGATGGAGCTGGCTCTGGGCAAAGCCAAAGGAGTTGGCAGAGGTTGCTGCTCCAAAGGTACAGAGAGCGGGCGGCTCCGACTGGAAAGCGCGGAGTCTGGTCCACAGTACACATCCTCTGAACACTGCGACATTTCATCGCTGGCATTCGCCTCCACCGTCTGAGGCCGTTCGCCATTGATAGCGAGCCGTCGACGGAGTTCTGCGATCTCCTTTTCCATTTCAGCATTGCGCCTGCCAAATATCGTCTGTCAGACAGGAAAGGGGTACTCGAGTATCAGCCCATATCATGAAAAACTTACCTCCGCTTGGAGATTCGTTTGAATGTAGGCTCAACCTTGCATTCTATCTGAAGGCGCCGACAGCGCGAACATGCGGCTGCCGGCGTCTGAACGATATCACATCGAAGCTGTTGAAACCAAACATACCTGTTCAGCCAGCAGTCGCGAACAAAAATGTTTTTTGATCATGTATATAGATAGAGGTGGGCTATTTCATTTTGGGCCATTCAACACCGCGAGCCCAGTAGCCAAGGACTGATTTGCTCACCTTTTGCTGTTTACACTCGTTACAGGCCTTTCTACTACCACCCCGCCGCTTTCCAGTGATTTGCGGGGGGAGCTTCTCCATCTCGCCAAGTTCACTCCTATTTGGGAAATCGAAGCCTGTCACCGGCCGGGGAAGCCTCGCCGTGTTCCGAAGGTCGCTGGCGGTGCCCGGAAGCGTTATCAGACTCGCCTGTGTAGGTAGCCCATTTGGTGCTATGACACCCCGGAACTCCAGATCCATCAGTATAAAGTAATGAAAATTCGTCCGACGGTATTTACCGCGGAGACCCGTTAACACATGCAAAAAGCGTGGTATCGACGCGAAGAATGTGCTTAGGTGCCGGGAATCGGCAGAAAAATGGTGGATCCATTAAGCGCGAAACTCGGCGGTTCCGGGGAAATTGTGCTGATTCATCTTTATGCCTGAGGCATTGAGGTCCAGCCTTGCCTATATGAAACGGAGGAACTACAATCATAGCCTCAGTCGAACGATGAAATCAGTGATATTCGTGTTTGAGCCAGGACGTTTCTCTATTACGAGAATTCTTTCGGTCTCGCGCCGACGTTGTTTGGTCTGTAGTACCGTAGAGTGCACCAAATACTACCTACTACCTACCACCAAGGTAGCTATGCCCGAAGACAAGCTGTCATTCTCGTGAACAATCATATCTTACCAACATTGCAGTCGAACTAAGTATCACGACTGCCAAAGTGCCATTGAGTATCGTGTCTCAGAGACACTATCAGCCCCTGCCAACTCCCGTGACATATAACTAGTTGGTCTTGCGTTCCAGTGACCAACCCCTCTAACTGTTAAGCTTTTGTAATGCTTCAATTATTGCCTAAGAGGCTAAGGTACCTTACCTAAGTACCTGAGCCACTCCTCAACCTGTCGAATAAAGGTTGAAAGCGTCTGTACTCTGTAAGGTACCTCAGCGGTTGATGAAACCTAAGGTACCAAGCCTCCACTAAGGCTGCAAGGCAAGCACTCCACCGCCCCCCGCCAGCCATACTGCCGCCGCTCTGCCAACGAACCATCCGCATCAGCCACATTATTATTATTAGTAGCATCCCGTTCTCCGTACTCCCCACCATTAGGCTTCCGCAATTCGACAAAGTGATTCCTTGTCGACTCTTGCCTATCTGCTCAGCTTCAGGAACACGACGACTATTGCTTATTTCACTAGTTACCTACTGTCGATTCTCTGAGCAGGCTTGTCTATGGCAGACGTTGCTACTCCCGACGGCCCAGCGCCAATTGTTCCGTTGCTCAGGGATACTGATGCGCCACCATCGAGTGCTGGCTCTGCAGGACAGTCAGAAGTTCGTCCGGGACCACCGCCTATGTCAGAGGAGCTGAAATCTCGCTTGGACAAAGTCATTTACTCCGAGGTATGTGACTCACATAGCTTCATCCCACAATGCGCCAGACGGAGCACTCGCGGCTGACCCGAGCTCTTAATCTCTTAGATCGGTATCACAACGCTCCTGGCACGATTGAAGCAGAGCGTAGCTTCTGCGAAGGTGCGTTTGAGTCGCCTTATGCCAATTCCTCTGATCCTACCGTTAGGAAAAGGGTGCGCTGACCGAAAGACATGCAGGACTTCTCCGCATTCCTCAAGAAGCGGTCCTCGCTGGAGGAAGAACATGCACAGGGTCTGAGAAAGTTGTCTCGCTCTCTTCACGACGCTGCCAACCGCCCCGACAATCGTCAAGGCACCTACGGCTCCAGCTACAATGATCTCAATCGATTCCACGAACGCATGGCCGATCATGGACTCCAGTTCTCAGTATCTCTGCAACAGATGGCCGATGACCTCCACGAGCTCGCCACAAATATCGAGAAGGGTCGCAAAGAATGGAAACATACCGGTCTTAGTGCGGAGAAAAAGGTTACTGAGGCCGAAGCGGCAGCGGAGAAAGCAAAAGCCAAGTACGAGTCTCTTGCGGAGCAGTATGATCGCGTGAAAACTGGGGACAAACAGGGCGGGAAATTCGGCTTGAAAGGACATAAATCGGCTGCCCAGCACGAAGAAGAGCTGTTGCGCAAAGTGCAAAATGCGGACGGGGATTATGCCGCCAAGGTCACGGCCGCACAAGCGGCTCGACGAGAATTGATTTCCACCCATCGTCCGCAGGCTGTGCAGAACATCCAGAAATTGATTGCAGAGTGTGACTCTGGTCTTACGTTGCAGCTACAAAAGTTCGGTATGACAGTCTTGGATCCCGGATTTTCGATCTTTGCGCTAACTCATGCTTCAGCGACATTTAATGAGAAATTGCTTCTGGGACAAGGCTTATCCATTACGCCTTTAGATGAAGGCACAGGCAATGGCTCCATTGGACCAAGGAGTCTGTATGAGGTTGTGCGGCAGATTGACAACCAGAAGGACTTCCAGGACTATATTCTTAGCTACGAACATAATCCTGGTGCGGTGACTTCGGAGCAGGTCCAGTACCAGCGTCATCCGGTAGGCTAAATTTTTGTTAATCATTTATTATCTGCATGCTCATCTCGTTCTAGACTTTGGGAGGTACGCCCACTCCCGTTGCTGCGGCCTCGCAGACTCCCACGCAGAACAAGCGCCAGTCAACTGCGTTTCCTTCATCATTTTCCCAACAGCATCTTCCTATCACTCAGCCCTCCACGCAGCCCTCTGCACCGGCCGTGCCGCCGTCTCCGGCACCAGCGTCCGCGCAAGTCTTCCAGCCATCGTCTTTCCAGCCACATCCAGACTCGTTCTCCTCGCCGCCCCCATTTCAACCACCTTATCCAACATCTTCTGGATTACCGGCTCAAGACCAGCACAATGTGAACAAATCGCCTATGACGGCACCGGCTAATCCTCTGCCGCCACCGGTAAACAACTTCCAACAGAATCTCCCTCCTCTGAGGCCGGTATTTGGGGTGTCATTGGAAGATTTGTACGCCAGAGATGGGACTGCCGTGCCCATGATTGTGTATCAATGCCTTCAGGCAATAGAATTGTTTGGTTTGGATATGGAAGGCATTTACCGTCTCTCTGGGAGCGCCAATCACATCAACCATCTGAAGTCGCTTTTCGATAACGGTATGTGTAACCGCAGTTGAATTCCGCACTCTGCCAAGCGCTGACTTTTACGGATGACAGACTCATCACAAGTGGATTTTACGAACCCTGAGAGCTTCTATCATGATGTCAATAGTGTCGCCGGGCTGCTGAAACAGTTCTTTAGAGAACTGCCTGAGCCCTTGTTGACTTCCCAGTACTATTCTGATTTCATTAATGCAGCTCGTAAGTATCTCGACTCGAACCCAGGTTGCGCATGTGACAAGAGCTGACACATATTCCCGTAGGGATCGACGATGACATCCAGCGTAGGGATTCACTACATGCACTTGTCAATAACCTCCCAGATGCGCACTACGCCACGCTGAGGGCTGTGATACTGGTAAGTAATTCGGTATTCACCCCATGTTTCTATTTTCGAGGTCTAATTTGCTCGATTCTAGCATCTCAACAAAGTCCAAGAACATTACACGAATAATCGTATGAATGCAGGAAACATTGCAATCTGCTTTGGGTAAGTCGCCGACCCCATACTCTTATATTCGTTCTCTCCGAGACCTACGGAAGCTGACAAGCATCGCTAGACCTACTCTCATGGGTGCCAGTTCCGGCGGCAACATTGCCGATGCCGGTTGGCAGGTCCGCGTTATTGAGACCATTCTGGTCAATACCTTTCAGATATTCGACGACGACTAGATCGTACTCTCGCTACCAGACTGGGAGCTGGATGACCCTCAAGGGCCATGCTTGGGAGTTCAGAAAGCTTGTCCGTTGCCTCTGTTTGTGCTACGGATTGCACAGTCCAATCGTCGTTCTTGATTCCCCTGTCATACCCTCGACCCGTTTTCACATAGCCCCCGATGTAAATATTGTTCTTTGACGTTGGATTGACTTTGTTCAGATGAGATACCACCTCTGTTTCATAATTGACTTCTACTTCAGGACATGGCATGTATTTCTGCCCTGAACGTAGTGGCAGTCCAATTTTGGGATATATTCAGTAGCTAATTACATGAATAACGAGAAATGCGAAATTGATATGGTACAGTTCATAACGAGATCTAACGGTCCAGACTCCCTTATATCCCGCTGAATAATACAAATCATAACAGGAATGTGAGGAGATCCTCCCGAGTCGAATGCACGACCAAAGAGTCTAGATAGATATAACACATGCGAGAATGGAGAGCAGCCGACATTGGATAGCGACGAAGCCGCTCATATGCAGGCGATCTGGAGCCGAGAAGAGCATGGAATACTTCTCAATGATTCAATGCGGACAATACTTGTTGTTCGCCAGGTTGATAAAGCGATTGGCCCCGAACGCACTGACATAGGCGGATTCGAGCTGCGACATGGCGCAGTAAATCAAGTGATTGTTTGAAAAGAATGATTTACATCATTTCTTTCCTGTCATCATGTCCCTCATAGCATCCATGCGCTCGGAAAGCGTGAGTCCCGCGGCAAAGAAGGGGCTGTCGAGATCGTCGACAGTCGTGGGAGTGGCATGGCCCCAGATACGCCACTCCTGTTCTTCACCAGTCCACCGGAGCTTCTGGAGAACGATGTATTCCGTGCAGTCCTGCTGCTTGGCTGACGCAGGCTCTGCGGCAACAGCGCCTTCAGCACCGCGCTTAGTGGGAATAGTGGCCTTGCTTGTTGACTGACGGCTAGTGATACGTAAAACGACCTGTCGTACTCCAGAATCAGGCAATTCTGGAATTTGCGTGGCGCGATCAGCCAAGACACGAACACCGGTGAAGAGCGTGCCTGGTGTGCGGTTGTATTTGTCCAGGGTCCAAGTGACCTTCTCATCCTTTGGACGGCTGGCTATGCGGGAGCTGAGGCTATTTGCGAGGCCGGTGCAACAGATCTTGCGCAGGGTATTGACATCTCCGCTGTAGACGATCAAAAGAAATGGTTAATTGAGTGCGCGAAGCTCGAGGTGATATGAATGACAACTTACTCAGCAAAAGCACTATACATCCGCTGGTGTAGCTCCCGAGCAACCTGGCGCCGCTCCTTCAGGCGCAGCGGTAGTCCCTTGTTGATCCATTTGCTATAAGCAATCAGCCTGGTATATGTTAGCACCAGACTGTTTTAAAGAGTCACCATGCTCCCCGAGAGTTTTCCCCGGATAGCTGCGAACGAGGAACGGCATACATACCCAAAGAAGTTTTGAGCCGCATTCTTCAGCCATAGCCACTCAAGCCGTAGACGTTCTTTGGGTTGTTGAAAGATTGACGGCATGTCTCTCCACAAAGGTCGAATGAAAGTGCCGGGTAAAAGCCCAATGTCTTGCGGCAATTCCGACCTCGACAATTCTCTACCTCTGGTTCTCATGCTCGGTTGTGCAGGCTGCTTAATTGAAATATGCTGCGGTACGCCAGACAAGCCCTTCTGGGCCATCTGAGACTGTGAGAAGTAGCGGCACTGGCGATATTCTGCAATTGCGGAACTCGACGAAGACGTGGTTTGGTAGAATTGGGCAATGGGAGCGCCGGACCGCGCAGCAGTGCGCAAGGAGCCGGGAGAAAGCCATATAGAGGACGCCATTATGGACTAAGGCAACAAGAGCCCGAATTGACAGACTACAATCTGGAATGGCCTGTTGAAGCTGTATCAAATTATTCCCTCCAGCGATGGAAATCACGGAATGGGGCTGATCACATGACTGGCTTCTCCGCTGCGGGTCTCCAACCGGCGTTTTGGCATTTACCATCACAATGATCCCTCTTTCAATTCCGCGCGACACACTCCCTTTTGAAAGTGTCGGGTCCTGGCTGCATTACTCTAACTTACTTGGCTAGTCGTGCTTCACGTTCTCAGCCATAAGTTTGCCATTTTGCCCAGCCAGGAGCCTTTTGTTCTCGGAGAACCACAGATAGGAAAAGAGAGCATCACGCCTTGAGCAAGGTGAACTGGCCCCCGCACAATCTAGCGTAAGGGAATCATTCTCTCGCTAGCCGTCTCGTCCACCGTTTTCCCTTTTCTCTCTTTCGTGGTGTCATTGCGCAGCGGCCGCATATGCCGTGAGATAAGGCTGGCTCCTCCTCGTCGTGATGCCGCTCCTGCGCTCTTCCCCCTCCATAATCAATTTCCTTGTGAGCCTGACATAAGTACCCCTCGTTCGGACTCGAATCAATCACCACTCCCACCTTCGTACTCTTCAGTGCGCATCTCAAGAGCCGAGCTTCGAGATAAAAACGTGGCTTCGCCGTCTATTGGGGCCGCCACCGTCCGTTCATCCCCGGCCTCACCTGCATCGCAATTTCCCCTGAGCAACGATGCAGGACAAAACGCTTCCTCTTCGGCGCTCCATCCTCGCGTGGCGGTCATCTTGGGAGTCGACAGAAAGTGGCACGTGCCTCTGCTGGTCTGTCGGGCGCTGAGCACGGCGCCTGCTGCATGGTGGGGGCTGCGATGCGCTTTTACTTTTCTGGCTGAGCTTCTTCACATACGGCCGGGGATGGGACGAGAAGGTTGGGCAGCAGCGATTGTTGGGAGTGTTGGACAAGACTGGGATGTGGAGAGGAGATTTAGAGTGACGGAGGTGGCATTGGCTATTATGTGGGTATGTATAATGGAGATGATTCCCACAACCTATGGACGCTTTGAGCTCTGCTCACGGAAGGTTGGAGGCTTTCGCTGACATTGACTTTCTTTATAGTGCTGCGCATCCGCATATCTTTCTTATTTTTTTGCTGATTGTATGATGTCTCGATGGTTTGTTTTCTCTCTGGGCCGCGTGTTCTCCATCCGGGTTGCTCATCACTCTCCGCAGGCTTTTGAATTATACCCCACCGGCTGTTGTTATTCGTCTTCTTACAACAAACGGGCTGATCGCTTACATTACTTCTTGGGTTCTTTACCTCTCCGGTGCCTCGTCGGATCCACGTCTTCTTCTACCGGCATGGATATCGATCACAACGGTACGTATAACCCTGTCTCCCTAATTATGTACCCTCAAGTCGTTGAGCTACTGACCTCTCGAATCGAAAGACACTTACTTTCCTCTACCATGCCACCCAAAATCGCGCCACAATCAAGCGTGAGACAACCGCTTCGTTGATGGTTGTATCAGTCGCCAGCTTCGTCAGTATGTCCTCGCTTCTTCTGCAGCTACACTTGACCCGCGAGAACGAGCCAGAGGTACCCTTGTTTGTGTTCACGCGGAAGTTGTGGGACTGGGCCGTGGCGATATTCCTTCGTATGCGTGTTGCGGATGCAAGGGCTGGAGCTAGGGAGCTGTAAATATCTTTGAAGATGTTACCTTTTCTGTATGTTTACTAGACGATCTATCTGCACGTCTCGCGATCGCCTTCGTCTAAATGAGATTTACTTTGCCAAAATCTGAGTACTGGTCACCCGCCGAGCAGATTGCACGGATAATGGAAACCCGATTAAGTGATATTACTAAAACTGGTAGAAACAGTCGAGGTAATATCAGTTGACGAAACAGAGAAGAGCCAAAAAGTCCCCTCAAAACAACTGCTGCGCAAAACCCGCCGTCACATACTGCGAAGCAGCAAGATACAAAAGCTCAAACCAAACTGAAAAACATCTATGCGGATAGTGGGTATCTACCAACGCCTCGTTCCGTCGCTAATCCCGTTCTTAGAAAAACAGTCGAGTCAAGGAAAGATGAGAATCTGAGACCCGCTTCAAGTGAGTCGTCCGCTCACGAGAGAGCAAAGGATCAACTTTGAGCGCGTCATTTCGACATGGCCCAAGTCCAATGTGCCAGGCACCGAGATGGTTAGGAGTAGAAGACAAGCAGTTTTGGCAAGCACCACGCAGGTTCAGACCAGGGATGGACAAGACAACATGCTCCCTATCCCAACCACTCTGAGGGCGATGTAGACTGGGAAGAAGGGACCGGAACGGGGCGCGGCGTCTAAATTAGAACCCATGGACTTTGATGGTCTTGGCATCAAGCTCGAGACCTTCCTTCTTGTCGGTCAAGAACTCCTGAACATCCTTACGCTGATCTCCTTGCAGCTGAATCACCTCTCCCATCTCAGTGTCATTGACGATGGTGCCATTGCATGCTATAAGAGTGTTAGCTGTCTGATCATATATTTTCTGTCGAAGGCTCTGGCAACAACATACCGAACTTCTTCTTGATCACCTTCAAGATCTTCTTCTGATCGAACTTCTTAGGAAGACCCTGAACTGTGGTCAAGGTCTTGCGACCATTGCGTTCTGTTGAGGATGACGGTTAGTAACTAGTCTCAGGTAAGAGAATCTGCCATTGGCAACGGCAGCGTCGTAGATGAGACGTACGTTGAATCCGTATATGGATGTAATTCTGAGACTGTTTAGTCTCGCCGGTGTCTTCGTCAGCTTCGGCGAAGGGGTCTGTGGAGAAGCACGTGTTAGCCTCAGGCTCTCATGACCTCAAAACTGCCCCGCCAAAGTGTTCTGCAGATCGGTATGACAACATCAAGCGAGTAGCGACTCCATGAGGATGGCTATTCGTTTCAAGGAGTGAAAGTGCTGCCAGTGTAACTCTGTGAAGGACACCGTGATGTTCTCCAAGAATGAACCGCAGAAGTGACAGAATCGCAGGCAGTTAAGGGAGGTGGCAAAGTCACTTACCGAAGGTCTTGAGGTTTTCGATGGACATAAACTCGGCCTTTCGTCGTAAACGGCCCTTAAAAGCGGTGGATTATAAGTGAGTGAGATGTGAGATCAGAAGTCTCTTTGTAGTTGCGAGTGATTGTGAGCTTGCGAACGGAGGGGAGTTGATCGAAGGTAGGATGGTGGTGTCAGAGAAAGAGATAGAAGAGGAACGGAAGAGCCTTTTGAGGGGCGCGCCTCGATTTAGCGCCCTTGTGGGGGAAGGCGGTGTGGCACTGACTAAGCGCCCTGTCTCGCATCTATTCATAACTTCATCAATTTGACTGGACCAACCGTTCAATAATGGCAAAAGGGCTGTACTGTGGATTTGACGGGTAGTGGATGGCGACAAGTATGCTGGAGTCTGACTTGGGTGGGGTCTGTCCCTGACACGGTGGCGAAGATCACACATTATGCTTGAGGAATAACTACATAGTATGAATCTGCTGGTAATTGCGAACAATAATTCATTTAGTATTACACGAATTTGAATCCATAAATTACAAAGATATGGTCTCTATGCCACATAGTGCATTTATAGAAGTGAGACGGTTGTGACAAGGGCACATTGCCCGGCTGATTTAGGGCGCTTAGATGATTCTCTCCTAACATGCCCATAGTTTCCAGCTTTAGTCTGTCGCACAGAGTTTGTAACAGCTAGCCTCGAAGTGCGATTGGCGCCCAATTCCGGTATGACTTAATGGTATTTTAAGGTGAGGGTGAAGGAGAAGGAGGAGCAGCGGTGCTCCGTGCGGTTGGTGGTGGCATAAAGATGGGGAAATATGTCTGCGTGAGAGTGGTCAGAGATAGGTCCTGCTATTGAAGCGCCGAAAGGGAACAATATTTTCGGTTACATACAACGACGAGCGCCATTACTGTGCAGTTTTTCAGGAGTCAGTTATTTCCACCTTCACTTGCGGGGAAAAGGGAGAGACGAACAAGACATCAGGACGGACATGTATGCAGGAGTAGCTGCCGACTTCTTTTGCTCGGGTGTTTCACCGAGCCAGGACTGGAGAGAGAAGACGAAAGAGACCCATCCGATCATCCTATGCACGCCGCGTATAGTTGTCAGATACCATAGCCTGAATCGGCTCGAATGAGGTATCTCTCACCTATTCCGAGTGAACATCTAACGGAGAGAAAGTCAGCATGCGTCGAGATTGTTACCAAGAGACTGCAGCTTCGACCTACCGCGGCCATAGGCATGGTGCTAGACATCGCTCCTAACGCGGAGAATCAGCCAGGCCGTCCGTTTCCTGCGCATGTTTCCCAAAGTCAAAAATCGAACGATCTCGTACCTGACATATCGGCCTCATTCTTATCCTTCGGCGGCTCGATGTAGGGGATGGCTACAGTTCAGGGCTGACATTAGCGAAACTGCGCTCTCATGGTTGAGGCTGGGCTCAATTGAGATAGACTCACCCAGGTCTATCCTCCGCATATCCTTCTTTGACGCCATTTTTATGCTGATAATTTGACGGCTAGTCGCACGGCTTTGTTGAATAGAGCAAGGTGATAAGGGATGTTGTATTATTGATGGGCAGCCAAGCAATCATTCTGACGCCAGGACCAAAACGGCAAGGTTGACTGGCTAGATAACCATCCGTAGATAATCCGTGGCTGACTGCGGGGGAACACTTTTTGGTGATCCGCCCAGGTTTGTCGATCAACCTGGTTGTGATCCTGATCATCCATTTGATAAGACAGCATTGCTCAAAATTCGGCTGTAAACGTATTGAACTTTGATACTTGAGCAGCCATGAAAAGGGCTGGGTTCCGCGGGATACGTAAAAATGACCACGAAGAACATCCGGGGAATGGATCTATCGGGAGCATCTCTCAGCTGCTCAGCTAACTAGGGATCATCAAAGATGACTTGCTATCACTCGCCTTATCGGGGTTCGGTTGCTTCGTTCCAATCCAGGACCTGATGCGTCGAATCGCGCTGTAAAAATGGGATAGCGGCTGAACGATGGTCACGATAGTAATAGCAATACTAACCAGGTGCTGATAGGCAACTACAGTACTCATCGCCTCACAGAACTTGTGTACATCGGCTTTCAATTCGATAGCCACTTTATCTATCAAAGAACAACACTGTTGCACAACATGGGCGCTGGGCGATAGCCGCGGCCGTTACTTGTGTCTCTATGACCGATTTGTTTGACTGACTTGGCGTAGGAGATTCGCCTGGACGCAATAAGCATCGCAAACGATTCTACGCGGCTGGGGACAAGACGCAGTTGACCTCTGGGGTTGCAGAAGTTAGAAACGGCTTGTCGACAATCGACAGGACCATGAGAGAGGTTCGAGATGTTTTCGTGCCTAACTTTCCTCCCATGATGCCAGCTCTCTACATGCATGAAGCACAAGTACCAGCTGTAGATTGACCATTCAGAAGCCAAAGGTATACATAATGGTATCTTGGTATTTCACAGATCGAATCTCCTGCATCTGAAGGGTCTTTCTGAGCCCCTTGAATGGCCGGGTGCCTGCCAGGTATCATCTCGTCCACGGGTGCATGTACTTAGGTACTTTAGGTAGGATCTGTAAAGTTCGAGTCTGACCGCCACAGTCGTGTTGCAGTATGTAGCTGGGACGAGACATCTCTGTACTGCTACATTCAGAAGGGCTGGATGATGAGTCTTGAGTGGGTGATTTTTGTTGTTAGCAGACCTACACCTGCGCAAGCTACCGGGGTCTTTGTATGCATTGTCAGGGCCTAATTCTGATGCTGGTGATAGTCCTTGTCTACTTACTACAGACAAATATGGACGATTTGCAACCGAGACATCTGCTAGCAATTATTCCATCCGTCTGATCATTGCTTGCCATAAGAATGCTAAACTCGAGTACGGATGTTCACAGGCGCCTGCATCATGCCACATTCCCGTAATTGTTAAACATATCCAAGTGATAGGTGGGGGTGGGGGAAGATTCTCTTTCCGACCTCAAGTCTTTACTGCAAGGTTCGGAACATCGACTCCATTGACCACTGTCCTGTCAGTTTCATGCTGTACACAACATTGTGTGGTGCCACACACAGATTGCTCTCGTCCGAAGCGACACTTGTCCATATTCGGGGGTCAGTAGAGTCTCGCACATTGGGGGCCGCAGGCAAGACGAATAGATAACAGCAAATAGTCTGATACTGGTAATTTGCTGATCGCACACACAAATGGTCATATGTTGGGTCATAGCCACTTGAAATCGCGAAACTAAGGCGATCGCCTGATACCCCGAGATCTTCATAGTGCTAGCTGCGTTGTGGAATGATTTGCCGGATAAGCCGACAACAGTCAACAGTGGAACAGGCGGATTCTCGGTGAAGGTAGGAGTAGAACAGAGCCCATAAGGGCTGTAAACTTGCATGATCACTATCCATCCATGTCTTTGCTAGCCTGCTTTCATGACCTAAACCTCAGATTTGATCAGCCATTGCGTCTGATATGTCTTCTTAAGATGTTGATCACAGCTAGATACTACCCGAGGTAGATAAGAGAGCGTTGAGTATATGTATCACAAAGTACGGATAGTTACGGCCTAAATACTTATTAAACAGTACAGAAAAGTACTAAATTCTGAATACATTGTAGATAATCTCCAGACCCAGGGCACTACCTCGTTAACTTTTCCATTATTTCCCCCCACTGTGACTGCTGAATCCCGATGGAGCGTCAGTTGGGATGCGCCTTGGCCGACTTACGTTATCTGGAGATCTGAACTAGTATCTCGGTCTCCGCGCTCGGCTGGCTGGATCGCTAATCTGCCTTCTCCTGTATTGCTTTTTCATATTTGCGTCAATCCCCTTTGTGACTCCTGTTTGTTTGTTCCAGTTTCCCCTCCTTCACCAGCAATCAATCATCGTGAAATGGTTGCACAATAGTGCATTCCTCCGATCATCCGAGACCGTATCCTGCTACCACCGGCACGGTTATCCACCACCCGCGCCGCCATATCCCTCCGAACCGCTTCATGCTGATTACCCATTGACAGGGCTTAAAATAATTCAAATATCATCTCGCCATCTTCCACATGTTCAATAAACTGCAGAGCATCCTATAACACACACGCGATTCGAGGCCGGATAGTTTTGAGTGATCGATACCCTCGTCAACTTCTTCCGATGATCCAGATACCGATACTTGTATACACAATGAAGCTGAGATGATACCTCATTCTTCTACCGGCGTCCAATCCTGGGGTCATCCCCTTCACGCCGTTTATAGCGGTGCTGGACGTGCCGACCTCTCGCAGCCCCTTGGTCAACCTGAACGTCAGTCCGAACATCCGTCTGTCCCGATACCGCAACTGCAAACTAGACCACCAGCACTCATCGATCTGACAACGAATGATGGAGATGTGCAGGAGCGCGGACCCCCGGCGAAGAGGCTAAAAATAGATGTGCATGCTGGATCAGCAGCTGGTGATGGAAGCCCAGCTTCTGCAGGTGTGGGAGAATCAAAGAGTACCCCAAGTACATCAACTTCGAAACCGCCTTCGCTGTCCTGGCGTGCCCGTCCGGTGTGGTCCTTTCAAGCGTTAATTTCCGAGGTATCTGGAAGCGCAGAGATCAATGGTGAAAATGCAGCAGGTGTCGTGCAGGATGCGAAGCCCCCGTCACCGCCTTCATTTCCTGGTGCACCTTGGAAGTTTGCTGCAGCAGATACCATAGCAAGTGATCCCGCAGGAGCACAGGATGGTGCGCCGGCAAAGGAGGTTCG
This sequence comes from Aspergillus hiratsukae, assembly GCA_014281905.1. Lineage (NCBI taxonomy): Eukaryota > Fungi > Ascomycota > Eurotiomycetes > Eurotiales > Aspergillaceae > Aspergillus > Aspergillus hiratsukae. The sequence continues at coordinate 66,739 of JACBAD010001992.1, forward strand.
AACTACACCATATCAAATTGAGACCCCTTCTATTGCGCCAGTTATGGGAGGCGAGAGTAAGTCAATACCCTACAACTCGACGAAGCGTTCAAGTCCTCTCTGACCGTTGAGTTTTCTTTCAGAGGTTGCGGATTTCTCGCCATGGATGGGCAACCATCCGGAAGACGTACTTAATGAGCAAACGGCAAAGCAAGGATACTACGACCGCACGCAAGTGTCTCAAAATGAGTCCAATACGGCTCGCCCTTCCCTGTATGCGCAATTAAAGCATCGCTCTGGCTTGCAAATACTTTCGTCTGTTTTTGCAGCCGCGCTGGAGAAAAGGCAGGGCCATAGCATGGTCACTGCGCCGTCGACGTTCAAGCCTCCTCCGCGAGTCACGCTGACGGATAACAAACGTGAGGCCTGGCTCCGCGATCTCGCCAATCCGAGTGTCCCGTTGCGCAGACTTAGTCGAACCATTCCTCATGGTATCAGAGGCAGAGTTCTTTTAGACCAGTGCTTGACCAAGTTGGTTCCTGTCGGCCGTGCTGTGTGGCTTGCGAAGTGCGTCGGTGCCAACGAGATCCGTGCTTTCAAAAGGAAAGGTACCAGTGGCGCATTGGCCATTGGCCTGGAAGCTAAATGGGTGCGCGATTGGACCGCCAATGTCCAACAGTTTCTCGAAGGTGTAATTACTAGTTGTGGAGTAGCAGACTGGAAGATGAAGATGACTTACGCGGTCAGCTTGACCGCTCGTTTGTTCTTCGAGCAACTGCTTGACCATGACCAGTATCTCGGGTGGTTCCTCACATCGATGGAGGCAGCGCCACTTAACACCTTGCCAGTCTGGCTTCTAATGTTAGGAATCTACTGGACCAACATCCTGCGATATAGAAGGCGGGGACGGCGGCTCGCTGAACTCTTACTTGACAAACTGCAACTAGCTATCAAGGAGGATTCGACAAAATCCCTTCGCCCGTTGACAGACCGATTGTCACTGCATATCAGAAAGCTAACACTTGAGCATACTTCATCCGTGGTGCTTCCACGCTCATGGGAAAAGTACAAAGACCTTGTATCGTCTTGTTTGAACCTAAGAGACAATGTGCACAGAGCGGTCTTCCAAAACTTGGCAGAGCGTAATGCGCGGGTGCAGCGGCCTCGAAAATGTCAAGAGACAACACAACAACCGCCGCAGCAACGCATCATCCAGCTATTCGATTCGATACGCTCTTCGCACGACATCACATCTGTCTCCGCTGCATCTCTGGGTGCGATAGATGACAAGGCTGCTCTGGTTCTCAAGCTGCTCGAGTGGGCAGCCACTCCGTTTCGCTATGGCGTATGTCGTGTTTATACCGGCGCCCGGCTCCTGCGGAAATGGAAGACCGCTGGAGTCGATGTGGATACCTGCATCATTTCCTTCCTTGCGGAAAGGCAGATGAGTGACCAATTGAACATGGACAACATCTATCATATCATCTCAGAGCTCGTCAGATCCCAAACATTTTCGGTTGGAAAGTACCTTCAATGGCTGATGGCAAAAGGTGTTGCAGATAGTTCCCGAAACTCCGAGCGGGAGCGCCTTTCGGGGGACCTTGAACTTCTTCTGCAGCTGCCTGTGAGCCGTCTTCCAGAGCATGTACGCAATCTCCGCAACACTCTGCTGCATCGCGCCGGAGTTGAAGTTTCGAAAGAGGCTTCTACCGTTGCAATGCTCAAGGCATCCATAGCTGAACGCCTTCCAAAGATCTTTGGTTCTGTCGCGACAAGTGCAATGTCCTGTGACCTTTTGCCGTCAGACCTGACCTGGGCCGTGAAGTCTGATATTGGTCAGTGGATTCGGCGTGGAGTTACGGGATGTGGGCGAAATTTCGAGGCAGAGCGCTTCGCACTCACCCCTGGCGAATTCTACACCATAAGGGACATTTTGGAAAGTTTCGGCGATCTTTCAATTCTTGCAGACGTACTCAAGCAGGCCACCATCTGCAATGACGGGATTGTTTTGGCATCCGCTGCCGATACAGTCAATTATCATTTTCGTTCTTTCTGTGTTATCGGTGCCACAACGGATCTTTTCAAGAGACTGGTGGAGTCATACGCCCGCCTCAAAAGGCTTGGTTCGACCTCCTTGGACTTGATGTTCTCATTGATTGATCTTGGGCTTCGGCTACCCGGAGAGCTCAATACAGTTGCTCTTCTCCGTCAAGACCTCTGCCGAATTGAAAGCAAATCATCTATGGCAGCACCATCACCACTGTCTGATCACATACCCGCTGCTTTCAATGAAGCCGATCCGCTCTCTCTGGTGAAGCTAGACCAGCTCCTCTCGTCCGGAAGTGGTATAGATGAGTCCACGCTGGATACGATTTTTAACCTTCTCACCAAACAAATAGAATCCGGCGGCGGTCATGCTAAGCTTTCGCTGAATGAGACATGTAGGTATTTATCATACCTCAGACCTTTGCATCCTAAGCGTTTCGACATCATGATAGTCCGCTGGATTTGTGGCCTTCTCAAATCCTCCGCCGGAGCGATACTGTCCCGGATCCTGCCTCCTTTGATCGGCGTTGGATGCGTCACCATCCAAGCCTTCGTGTTCCTCGTGCGAAGGCTTCTCAAGTCGGAGAATGTTTCATCTCTGATATCCAACCCAAGAGAGTTGCGCATAGATCTTCTTCAGCTTCTTGTACCGCCACCGGTGGGTCAGAGTCGATATTTCGACCTGGTCACATATCGCTTCCATCTGTCGCGGCAAGAATTTTTGTTCAAGCATCCTGAAGAGGCTTTCAACATTGTTCGAGATGCTATCGCCTTAACTGATTCGCAAAGCCAAGAAGGAACTTATCGTCAGGGACGAGTAGATCTAGGTCACAGTGCGCTGGTACTCCTTCAGGTTTTGCTCACCCAGAATCCAGAAAGTGCCGTTCAGCACTGCACAGACAAATTTATTGCTCAGCATCCGTCCTCAGTGGCAGCATTGGCAGGAGCGCTCGATTCCCTTCTGGGATTGGATACAAAATCAGGTGAGCGCTTATTCACATCGAACGGTTGTTCTATCTTCATTCCCATTGACACCTGGTCCAGCGCCCCCGGATATATCAGTTGCTGAAAAGGTCATCGAACTGACCAACGATTTCTCCCTCCCGTTCTGTCAATTGAAACTTCAGCTTCTATTCAACGCGGAAGCCAAGGGCGATGTGAGGAACGAGATAGTGGACGTGATGTTCAAAGCTGCAGTTGCAGACTCTCGCTCGAGACGGTCCAACTGGGTGGGACTGGTTCGTCTGATGAGTCACGATGCAGTCCGACAGGTAAGTTGCCATGATGAGGGTTTAATAAGATCTCCAGGCTAATTTGTCGTCAGATCCGAGAACGAGCTGAGAAGAATTTCTTCGCTATACCCTTGTTTGAGGAGCCGCCCGATGGCTGTTCATCCTTTGCCGCAGACAACAGCAGCTCATTCGAAACGGCGAAGCTGTACCTGACGATTATCGAGAAGCTGGCGTATAGCATTCCGGATGCGGGTTCACAAGCTGTTGTCCCTGTCCTCGCCGAGAAGATGGACTCATTGCTTCAAAGATTTACAAGCATGCAAACATACTACAGTGGTGCTGCTGAACTTAGTCATGGAATTGACGCAGAACAAATGATCCGATCTCGCGCCCAGTTCGAGAGAGCCCTTGCGTTCTGGTTCTCTGCGTTGCTGAGGATGATCGTCCTTCATCGGACTGCTTTCAGTGTGCCGTCAGCCGCACTCAGGCCTAGCGCAGTGCCAGAGCAAACGCGCCTGCTGATATCGATATTCTGCATAACTCTCGCGCGTCTTCCAGATAATGTTTTGCGACTCTTTCCAACGGCCGACTACTTTCCCCACTCGATGAGAGCAGGAGATTGTCGTCCCTGTCCGGGTATCCTGCTGCAGACGCATGCCCTCGATGTTGCAGCGTCCCTGATTGATACATTTCCGGATGAAGCTCGTCATCAATGCGCTCGCTATCTGAGGGAGAAATGCCCTCCTTTCGCTCGGGTTCAGAATGACTCGCGCTTCCTCTACCTTCTTGGTCCCCTTGGCGATAGCCCGTCCTCAAATCTTACACTTCCTGTATCGCTTCCATCACCTGCTGCTTCTGGCTCCACTCCCGCCCCTACACCTTCGGGTAATCTCAGCGGCGGACCCTCTTACTCTCAACAACCTGCATTGGTAACCTCAGGTGTGCCGACTGGATTGCCAGATGGCTTGAACTGCGGTGCTAGCCATCTTTGTCTTCAATACCGTGGCCGGGCCATTGGAGCTTACCCTGTACGTCCATGGGAACTCCTCGAAGATGCTGCTCCCATTGTTGGCGCCAACGACACTGCAGTCAGTCTAGGATACTTTGATGCCCGGCGTGTCAGGGTCTAGCACGTCCAGAAGAACTAATAGGCCTCTATTTGACTACTCATCTATCTACGTCATGTTCTTGTACATATCTCCTTTCTGCTTGGTCATTTGGCGTCGTCTCCATTGATTCTTTCGTATTCCCGGAGTTTGATATCATATCCAATCGCATCTCTTCCTCCCCCTTCCTCTTTTTCTTGATACATTACTTGAAAGAACTCCAGGCCGAAGCCTTTCACCTTGTTGACTAGCTCTTGTCCACAGCCGGTTACGCTCACCCATTCCAACTATCGGGTCTTATTGCATTTGCATCATTTCATGTGACTTGTGCATTTTGTGGGATCTACTGTTTAAGTGAAGAAAATGTTTGGAATGTGAGAACCTCAGTCCACAAACATATGCTTGTTGACATCTGCATTTGGCTTCTGTTGCATGGTTTGAGGGCATTTATGGCGGCATATATAGAGCCTGGCGTTCATATCGGATGGGTGGTTCATCGCACTCGGGCAGCATACATATGTTACTTCATGGCATGGTATCGAATGGCCTTAATTTACGGGATATGATCATGATTTTGTATTTTTTTTTCAGATTCCTTGTATTTTTGAGAAGTTTAGACTAAAAGGTTGACTCATACTTGACGAAAATGTCCTGGTCATTATGAAATCACGAATACATACGCTCAAGGTAGCCTCTGGTTCCTAGGGCAGCGTTGTACTATGCTAAAAATACCTATTTGCTAAGGGGCGGCTCTCTGAACGGCATCAAGAGACGTTCTAAGTCAAAAGATTGTAGCAAGTTGTATTAGTCCTTATCCTCAATCAAACATACATGACTTGGACTTCCATATCATTCAAGCAAGTATATAGTCACAATAGACTCCATCCATCAGGCTTATCAAGGGTATCAAGCGTAGGTCCATGAATCATCAACGTATAGTAAACAAAGGCTATAACCATCTTGCCAACAAAATTCCAACTCCAAAACGCCATATAACAAAGTCTCAATTTCTTGAATACAAAGATGCTGCAGTGCCGGTAACCAGCAGTCAAGCTTGACTGCTGGTTCCCACCAACC